>PVIJ01009676.1:0-65280 GCA_004024925.1 Scalopus aquaticus
CAAAAGTGGGATTGCTGGGTCGTATGGGAGCTCCATGTTTAGCAGTCTGAGGAATCGCCATACAGCTTTCCATAGTGGTTGGACCAGTTCACATTCCCACCAGCAGTGTAGAAGAGTTCCTTTTTCTCCACATCCTTTCCAGCATTTGTTGTTGCCTGTATTTTTAATGTGTGCCATCCTCACAGGTGTGAGGTGGTATCTCATAGTGGTTTTTATGGAAGCAACCCAGATGTCTAAAAATAGATGATTGGATCCAGAAGATGTGGTACATATACACAATGGAATACTATTCAGCATGGAAAGAAGATAAACACATGCAATTTGCAGCGACATGGATGGAATTAGAGGGAATCATACTGAGTGAAATAAGCCAGAAAGAAAGAGAAAAATATCGAATGGTTTCACTTATAACAGGAGTATAGGGAGGCCGGGTGGGAGAGAGACAATCAGTGGGGGGGAGGGGGAGGAGGGAGGCGGAGGGAGGGAAGGAAAAGGGCACAAAATGGAATAGAAAAGAACACAAGGGACCATGGAGATGGATCAAGGGTGAATTGGTGGTGGGCTACCCAAGGGGAATACAAAATAAAAGGCATAAATAACAATAAAAATATATATTAAAAAAAACTATTGAGGAATTGTTATTAAATAAAAGAGAATAACTAAAGTAGAGGAAAAGGGAGTTGTGTGAATAGATCACATTATTCCAATTGATACCGGAAATCTTTGCAATTATATGCCTCCATATGGTACACTTGTGATATCTAAACATATACAGTGACCAAATGAGTTTTATATTTCAAAATAACTGAAAAAGTAAGCAAGTATCCACATATTGAGGTATTGAGGTATCCTTTATATCTCTGATTATGTTTCTAAATTATAACTTGAAGGAAGGTATAATTAAACCAACTTGAAATTCAGAAAAAGGAAGAGACACCACCCAAATATCTATATATTTTGCTTAAGAGTTTCTGTGATCATAAAATCAACCTTAATAACCACAGCATATTTTATAAAGAAAGCAAAAATTCTGTTTCCTGTATAGAGGTGTTAGAATATTGTATCATAAGAAATGTCACAAGCCATTCTGATTTTATCTTTGTTCCTTCTGCTTTTTTTTTGTAAGGAAAATTCAGGTGAAAGAAAATGGAAATATTCATCTTACAGGAAGAAAAATCTATGGGGAATGAAGCAACTCTATTATATATTGGAAAAAACTATAGTGTCCTAGGTTTCAAATTTATTGTTTCACTAACCAGTATTTCTTAGGTGGAAAAAGGTGCTTCCAGTTTGCTAAAAACTAGCACTGAATTTTTATTTGTAAAGGGAGCACTTGTGAGAATCCATCGGGATTGCTGTGTTGGAAGACCAATGTTCATACACAGTGGCTGGTTAAAGGAGAATAATAGGGATCCTGCATTAAGAAAAAGCTCACTGCATGTAGGTCAAGAATAATATTCAGGGCCTCCCTGGTGGCGCAGCGGTTAAGCGCTGCGCTGTGGAGCTGTTGGCAGCGTGCGATGCGGGTTCGAAGCCTGGCGGGGGAGAATCTCACATGGTGCAGCAGACCTCTCCTGCCTCACCCACTGCTCCCCTCAGCAGTGTATTTCTGTTGATCTGCCTATTCTGCTCCCCACTCTGTCTCTGGTGAACCCTCTCACTGCCCCATGCCTCTGGCCTGTACCCCAGCTTGTATGTATAAATAAATAAATCTTTAAAAAAAAAAATAATATTCAATCCAAATGCTTGAAACATAAGTATTAGTTCTGGTGAGGGCGGAATCTCCAGATCATTTATTGTACATGGTCATCATGCTTTCACCAAAACTGTATTGCTAAAGAATATAGCAGTTAAGTACTTAGTAATTCTATTTCATTGGCAGAACTTCCTGCATGAATTTGAGATAATGCCAACATCCATCACAATCACATCATGATTGTGAACATACTTATATATTTTTTGACATCTTACATAATAAATCTATCAGCTCCTCATTGAGTCCAAGGTAATATGCATTGCAGCATTGTTGAATGCAAAATGTAAAAACTATACTTATAAGTGGGTTCATATAAATTAGACTGAGAACTTGATCATCTTGGAAACTGCATTAGTCTAGCAGTAGTCATACCTGATATTAAGTGTAAGTTAAATTTTACAAAAGTCATTGAACTATGGTAGTTTCCTCATTTCTGAAATCAGTATGATTCATTCCCTCCCTACTAGGTTTCAAGATAGCTGTGGACAGTGCTTAGCAATGTATTGTCATGAACCCCCTTCATGTGAAGTGAGACTCCTGCTCATTCTGTGGTATGTTGCAAATCATTACTTTGTCACTTTTGAACTTTATAAGAAAATTGCATAGCTTCATGTCCATACTTAATTACTCCATAAGATTCTTGAGATATATGGCTCACGTCTTAATCATCTTTTTATCCTCTTCATGCACCTGCTGTGAAGGCTTGCACATAGTGGGTATTCAGAAAATGCATTCACTAGATAAATCAAAGAAAGCATTTTTCCAAATGTGAAGACTATATATTAGTGTTACTCAAAATTAAATTTTTTCATATCCATGCCTTTTCTGATGGCCTTGTGTTTTTCTCTTTGCCTGTGTTATTAACTGGTTTCAAATTTTTTGTTTGAAATATTTTAATATTAAGTGTAAGTCCTTATTCATGTTGAATAGAAGCAAAAGTGATCTAATTAAATAAATATACCTCTCATGTATCTTTTTAACTAATGTGAGCAAGATAGAATATTTAAAAATTATTTTCTTACAACAATAATAATAATATAGTAAAAGCACTGAATTATATACATATGTGTGTGTGTGTGTATATATACATATATATATAAATAAAAAAATCAGTTAATTTTTTCTTTAGTATTTCAATATCATTGTATGTCTGGACCACAGAAAGGGAGGAAGGCAGGAAAGAAGACAAAAGAGAAAGAAAGGGGAAAGGTGAAAACTAATATTTTCTTTTAGTCCTACAAGTGCTGAGAGACAGTATGTTCTCTACAGTTTTATAGAATAAATGACTGAAACGCAAGAAGATTAAGTAACGGGCCTCCCTGGCGGTCTAGGGGTTAAGTCTCAGCGCTATGACCTGTATGACCTGAATTCAGTTTTGGACAGGCAGAGCTAACCTGCGTAAGTCTCAACAGACCTCTCCTGTCTTGCCCACTGCTCCCCTCAGCAGTGTATTTCAGCTGATATGCCTCTGTCTCTGGTGAATGCTCCTCCTCCGCCTCCCCCGCCCTCCATCCGCACTTCTGGTCTACACTCCAGTTCTTTACACTAACTACATAGAAAATATTTTTTAAAAAGATTAAGTAACTTGTTCAAGGTCACATATCTGGTTGGTAAGTTACCCAAGTACGTTTAACTCAGAAGCCTTATGAATTTTCCAGTAATCCATTTCAACTGTAACAATACAGTTACTCTGTACATGATAATTTAAATTCTGCTGAAAAAATTATTATAATGAGGTAAACCCAAACTATATATTCTCCAATAACAATACATTTTTTAGGAAGTACTCGAGGAAAGGCGTGCTGACACAAAGCCTCTTTCATTCTGCCTTGTTTTGGGTATGGCACAGATCTTCAGTCTGAAAATTACAAGCTGCAATAGCTTTGTCTAACGTAACAGAATTTATCATGTGGTTTTCTGTTGCCCTTTTTTTTTTTTGAAAGAGGCAGGTAACATTCGAGTATCAAAGTAACGCAATAATTCCATACCCTTAATTTTTTTAGATCTAGGTTTATGAGCTGAGTACAGTTCTAAAATCCACAATTAACTGATTTCAACTTATAATCAATCAATACCAGTGGGCAATTGTATAGAGAGGTTTATAGAATATTCTACTTATATAACTTTTACAACTGAATTAGAAAAGTACTCTTCAAATCACTTTCATCTGTAAAAAGTCATAGGCTGACAGATATGAACTCAAGATGTTCCTTCCTTCCTATAAAATAATTGTAAATATTTCTGATAGTCTTTTAATAGTGGCACATCTTATTTTTCCGTTCAACTCCTTGTAAATGTTGAAGAGATTTCCTTGGGTAATAGGAACATTTGAGGAAAGAAACTTTGAAATGAATTCTCCAAAAGATAGTGATTTCATTGTAATGAATATAAATTATAAGCCCCAAACTTCTCCTTTTCTGAAAGACTCTTCAGAAACTTGAACAGTGTGATTCCCTAGGAGGATTTAAATGAAACATATTTCCAAATTATTTATTATTCATTGTAATAGTGGTAGCAATACAGTCATCAACATATATTAAATATTAGCCCTGGGAATATTGCCATAACTATATAATTTGAAGTATGAGAATGTGCATGTAAACCTCCCTACACACACAGACATGCACAAACATCAAAGAAACAAGCAACCTAATTTTTATTATAAGCTAATCTATATTATAAAATGTAAACTAAGATTGTAATTATGATAGATATAGTTACAAACATACAAATTATTGAAAATCATGTTATTATATTATCAATCAACCTTTAGAAAGTATACTGCCATATGTAAAATATTGTGCCATGTAATTTGGAAGATCAAGAAGTTATATCTGTTTTCAGACTTCTTGGGTTTTAAATCAAAGGGAAAGCTAGAACATATACACATTCACAAGCAAATTCAATAAAAAATCAGAACACGTGTCAAGTAGTAGCAAACAACAGGAATCAGGGAGAGGGTGGAGAAATTCTTGTGAGCTTAAGCAGGAAGCAAAACTTTAGATATGTAAGGTTTAAGCTGGACTTTGAAAGATGCATCAGCGTTGCATATGTGGAGATGTGGGTAGACTCTTCCAACTAGGAAAATATCACATAGTAGATGATGGAGTGATGACAATAGGAAAAATCAGTTTGGGAGTATAAGTGACTGGAGTGAAAGTTCTCTGTGCAAAAGTAGAAAAGAGGTGGAAGACAATTGGTGAGCACTGAAAACTAGAATCAGTCACTTAAACCTCATCCTATTCAGAAATGTTTGAACAATATTTTAGGAAAATGAACCTGGTAGCTACATGCAGTGTAATTTGAAATATGGTGAGGGCATGGGGAAGAGGAACAAAGGCAAATGAGGTCAACAAGACCACCAAATGCCTTTGTGCTGCATGTGCACTGAACATTTCTGGGGTACTGTTACAGACACTACAATGTGTACATCTGTGTTAAGTGACTGCAGATAAAAGAACATAAGGAATGAATGGTGTTAAGATGGATGACAGAGAGTAAAGATATTTAGGCAAAGGAAGATTTGAATTAATGTGCAAATTATGACCCTGATTAGCAAGGTCAAATCAGTTTTCAAAAAAGAGGAAGATCTGAGCCTGTCTAAAGTTCAAAGAGAAGAGGCACTGGCAGAATGATTAAAAAGAAGATATACTTAAAAGAACTTGTTTCTAAAGAAGTTGGGACAGAAAGCCCAGATAGAGGACCTGGTCTTTGATAACACTTGAATACTTTTTCCTTTGAACCTAGAAGGACAGAAGCAAAGATGGATATAGATCATTCCATAATTATTTCCTCAAAGAACCACTACAGAGTTGGCTAACACACCAATAGAATAAATTACAGAAAAATCAGGTGACTCTGCTATACCAACTGTAGCACCTGAGAAGGTTGAGAAAAAGATTTTCATATGACCCTGATGCTAAGTGTCCAACAGTATCGTCAGAGAGACAAGGGAGGTCATATATGAACTTTACGCAAAAAAGTTTTTGTTGAAGTAACATTAACTTTATGTCTTCAGGTCAGTTAACTATGTATTTCATTATACAATTTCTTTTAGATATTACACTGAAAGAAGGTTAAGACACAAATTCATTACTTTATTGATGTTAAAATGAAAAGTTTTGCAGTTTTATTCCAGACCATAGAAACTGAATTAGCAAAACTAATTACATCACTTGAAAGATCAGAAAATTTTACTTGAAGGGAAAGAGCCAGTCAGCTGCTTGGGTTATGGGAGGGGGGGGGGGGGAAGCCTTAGGGAAAAAGAGCCTTGGATTTAGTTCAAGTACTTATTGAGCTTTGGGAACTATCCAAAGTACTGAAGACTGCCAGGGGAAGCAGTTTGTTTCTGTGGACCAGAAACTTCAGTCTCCTGATTTTATATCTTTTGCTTTGATCTTGCCTTTGAGATTTTGAATATTTCCAAAGTCAGCTATCACCTCTCAGCCTCTTCTTACCATGACCTTAACTCACCTCATTCTCCATCTGTCTCAATCCAAATCTATTATGCCTATTTTCCCAACCAACACCAGCTGTGGCCCATTCCTATGGTTTAGTGTTAAGATTCCAAGAGAAATAAGGTAAAATGAAGCTTAATGTCACTTGAATTTGACATATTCTTGATAATGGTCTCTACTGTGCATAAATATACCAATAATATATCAAATTTATTTCAATTTTATCAGAGCAAACTTTATGTATCTAGCAGTTCAAGGGCACATCAGCAGATAATACAAGAGCATATTGAACTCTCTAATGCAATTTTTGCTCTTCCTCCTAATATAAAGAAAAAACTTCCTAATGTAATCGAATGTTTTACTAATTCATGCAAATGATAACTGTTTGTAAGTCTCTTCTAAAGCAAAGAATTTGATTCTTGTTGAAAACATGACAATGAACAACTCAAAAAGGAAATACATATATTCTACTTAGTTTTGATATTTGGACCGTTGCATACCCAGAATATTTGTGTGGGAATATGAGAACTTCCAGGTTTTTCAGTTAGAAAAAGTCAAAGAAGACATTTTCCTATGTTTGTGGTTTGCATATTACTGGGAACCTCTTAGTAAAGGACTTAGATTATAGAAGTAAGATGAGGGGAGGGTCTGATGAACATGGAGGTAAATCTCCTTAACAAATATTCAGCAGACTGAATTCAAAAATACATTAATAGCATATACCATGAGCAAGTGGGATTTATTTCAGTGAAGCATATGTTCATCATTATATGCAAATCATTTATATAATTCACTATTTCAAGAAGAGGAGAGATAAAAATCATATGATCATATTAGTAGAAGCAGAGTAAGCATTTGATAAGCTCCAAAATCCATTTATAATAAGAACATTCAATACACTGTGGTTAAAAGGTATATACCTTAACAAAATAACGACATATATGACAAATCCACAGCTGATATTATATTCAATGGTGAAAAAATGAAAGCTTCCCCTCCAAGATTAGGTGCTGGAAAAAGATTGCGACTTTCACCACTACTATGCAACATAATATTGGAATTCCTACCTAAAGTGATTTACACAAGATAAAGAAATGAAAGAATCCAGGCAGCTCTCCTGGCCACTTGTGATTATGCAGGTGCCACTCTTTTTCTTTCTCCTTTTCCTAACAAAACTGTTCTTTTAAAATGTAAAGAAAAAAAAAAGAAATGAAGTAATCTAAATTGGAAAAGAAGTAAAACTATTACTATTTGCAGGTGATATGAAAATATACACAGGAAACTTTAAAGATTCTCCACAAAAATACTATAAAAATAATAAATCATTACAGTGATGAGGCAGGCAACAAAATCAATACACAAAATATCTATTACATTCCTATATGCAAACCATGAATTGAATAGAAAGAAATCAAGAAGCTGTATGAATATTCCAATCCTATACAGTCACCATAGCCACTGAACTATATATTCTCTCAACAATTCAGAGAATAAAAAAAAATTGAAATTGGTAAAGAACTTAGATATCGTGTGATTGAGTTACTTAAATATACAGAAATGATACTTGAAGTTTACATAAGAAAAATAATATTCCATGCTCACACTAAACTTATTTACAGAACCCAGGAGTTTGGCTCTCTGTTCAGTCTTCATTTTACTATAACAATTCTTAAAACAGTACAATACTAAAAAAAAAAAAAAATAGGACTAGATCCTATGTCCAGGTTCTACATGAAGGACTTCTCTTTTATCATTTATTTGCTGAAGACACCTACCCCATGTTCAATACTTACGATTTGTTGAATGACCAATTTGTGTGTATTATATATGTCAAACGAATGAATCATTAAAGATTACAAAAAGTGAAGAAACCTGGCATTGAAAGAATAAAGCTAAATAGGGAGCAGAGCTTGCAAAGCTTGATTACGCTGATTTAAAAAACGCATTGAGATGAATGGAAATTATCAGTAAGAGAAAGTGGAACCATCTGGAAAGAAGGAACTGAGAGACATTAGCCTAAAACAAGGAGGATGCCTGGAGTGAGGAGGAAATGAAGTAGAGATATAGTGAAATAGAATAGGAAGAGGCAAGGAAGATAAGAAGACAGAAAGCAGGTATGAGAGGCAGTCACAGAGTTTTATAGGAAAATAAAAACTGCAGTTTGAAGCAACAGGGTTTTTGGCACTCAGAAAACAGATAATAACAGGCGTGACAAGCATGAAGTTGCAATGAATGTCTGTTCACAGACTATTTGTGACTCACTGATGCGGTTATTTCACAAGAGATTTGAAAAACTAGTTGAGAGAAACTTGAGGATATTGTACACATAGGACATTTTATGGTTCATCATGATTATTTACATTTTATTATAAAATATAAAACTATTTTAAACTATGGCAGTAATCTTCCTTCAAAATTTTGTGTAAATTGTTTTATTCTATATAAAATCCACATCATATTGGAAATGTGTGGAAGGGATGCTTCTGAGCATTCAGTTTTATCTCCCTGAAGCTAATTCCACTACCATGCCAAGTAGATGTTGGAATTTTTCCTTTGACTATTACACAAATTTCAGAAAGCCAAACCATTGAGTCAGAGGATAGTTTATAGCCCATTAACAATATATTCTCTTCTCAGAACTGTAAACATGGCCTTATGGATCTTAATGTAATTGTTTAGGATGAGCGTGTTGGCAAGAGTTCTTGGAGTCTGTTAACACAGTCTGGAAAGCAACGTGTTTTAAGCAAATCTGCAAAATGTTACCAACTCATTAAGCTAAGAGCTTTATGGCTCAATGTTGTAAAGCAATTCTGTGAGACACTTATGAGTAAGACTGTATAACCATTTCTGGTTCTGCCATGATTGATGATCTGAGTACAGTCCTCATTGCATTATGCTGATGTTTCATCATTGTTGTTTATGCTACTTAAATATTATTCTTTCATTCTGCTATATAAATAAAATAATACAGAGAAGCATTTGTATTCATTCTCTGGAATGATTTCACTGTTTTTAAATATAAACCAGGGAATGGAAAGGTGATTTCAGAGCTATGCGTCATGGATACAGTATTAATACAAATATATTTTCATTCTCCTGCATGTTATTTATAACTCAGTCTACCATGCAACTTGGAATTGGAAGGGACTTTAGATATCACAGAGCCCAACCTTGTGCTCATTGAAGCAATACTTTCTAGAACATCTCTCCTTGAATGACTAAAATTCAGTACATTTCACGTGAGGTGGTCTTGATTAGAATATTTTCAGTTGCAAGTGAAAAAAAGCACAATTCAAACAAAGGCAATTGACCCTCAGGACAGGAAAATTCAGCAATGTTTCTCATTCACATCATGGGTAGTTTGAAAGTCTCAAATTATGTGACCATTTCTCCTCACCTATTAATCCTACTTTTTTTTTCCCAGACAAATTTTCTCCCCACCTGCTTTCTCCTGGTAGTAACACTCAGGAATTCCATGTTACATCTTAACATCTCCATGACCAGCACAAATATCAATAGAAATTCTGTTTGTAACAGTTTAATTTCAAGATTTGACTATAGTAGTAGATCGACTTATATCACAGACCCATCTCTAAGCTAAACACTGGGCTCCGGTAAAAAGGAGGTTAACTTTGGGTGCCGAAAGGGCCAGCTGAAATTGGGGTTAAAATTACTATAGAATAGTGGGAGAATGGAAGGTGGGGGAACTTCAGAGTTTTAAAGCTGACTCCCTCAATTGGACTACAGTCTTCTGTTGACAGTGTTTCAGTTACACTGAAATTCTAATATCTAATAAAATGCTTCCATAAAATAGTTGAACCATTTAAATATAAAATAGTTGAACACAAATAACCTAATGAGAAAAAATGAATGCTCTGTTCATGGTAACACTGCAAATGCAAACATTAATATCTGCATCTTATATATGAAGAAAAGTAGGCTCAGAAGATTGTATAATGTTATCAGCATGGAGATAACCAGTCCCAAATTAAAACTTAGATGTGCCTGATTCTTAAGTTCATGTTCTTTTTACTCCACTGAACTGGAATTCCTTTTAATCTTGTAAAGTTCAAGAACAATTAAAAATACTCATGATTTATCTCAGTTGTATAATTCCAGATAAACTAGTTTACTGTCTCCCCCTTTCCATGAAAATGCAGTGGAAAATTTTAGAAAGGCCCACTAATCCTGGGTTTCTCTGACTGTAGAAAAGACAATCGTGGAAATTTAGTTAAGAAAACAATAACAATCTTTTATAACTGAACTCTGCTCAGAGGGCTGGACACATCTGTTTCTCCGTGTTTTAAAATATTTTTTTAAATTAAGATTTTATACTGTCCTTAATCTTCTTTATGGTGTTTGTAGAAGTGGAGGAATGTGAATAAATATGTGAAGACATTTTATGTAATGTTTTTCAGGAAGACATTTGCAGGGGCCACTCTTCAGTATGTGATGATAGAAATGACTCTTTGATCATTGCTGAGAATTTATTCTAAGAAGCAGTCCTTCATATATTTTTACAAAGAAACAAGGAAATATTATTCCTTAATTACAAAAATGACCATACAATATTACAAATGAACACTTAATAATACAAGAACTGGTGAAAAACAGTGGTAGTGATGGTGATGGGGGGGTTGTAGAATGCTAAATATTCATCACCTTTTATTCTTCTTAAATGATACTTTGTTGGATAACAATTTATTATCACCATTCATTTGTTTTATCACTCATGTCTGTAGGAATGTGAAATCAGAAAATTGATATTTCTTCTAAATTGATTTAAAATACACACCAAAAATGATTTCTCTTTCTATGTCTTCAAAAATTGGATATATACATTTGGAGATGAGAGGAAACATGAAATATGATGTCTTGGAAAATAAACTTAGAACTTATTAACTTTAAAGACAGTATCTTGAGTGAGGACGTGTACATGCTAACATTGGCTTAGAGATTATGGAGAAAATAGTCTTTTTCTTTTTACGTATATATAGCAATTGTGAAAATCACCCCATGGCATATAATATATTAACTTTGGCAGCTTGCATGCACCTAGTCTTGCCAATACAGTTATTTGAAATTAAATTGATTTTCTTTGAAATGTTTAATTGGAATCCTTAAATTACTCAGCAGACTCAAAGCCCGATTGATCGCCCAACTCCCGAAAGACACCACTTGGCCACAGACCTCCAAAGTGTTAATTGCTTTGCTGCCTAAAGCTCTAAGGACCAGAAGTGAATTGACTTGATGCCAGACTCAGTTATTCACTTACAATATATTTACATCACACATTATTATATAACAATCACAGATGTTCTGTGTTCAATTCAGAATGTCTGCTTTAATTAAGTAGGCACAATAGTTATTGAAGGAGAAATGACTTTTGCTTTCCCAAAGAATTGAAATCTAGAGAGTAGGATGATGGTGGTCAATAGTAATATATATTAAACATAAACCCTAGAAGCTTTGCTGACAGTGAAATTTGTGAGTAGAATTTAAGGGATATTTGCATTTCTCTCACTTCTAGACATTGTAGGCTGGGCTAGAGTACAACATAATCTATAATCAGTTTTGAAATCATCCAGGCATCCCAGTCCTTAAAATAGGATGTTTAGTTTTGCATTACTGAAAGGTTGTTTACTTATTTGTTTCTTAAAAGGAGATAAAACACAGGATCAGCCACCACCATAACATTTCTGATAAAAGGTAAAGTATAGATCTCCAACCATCCCACATAAGAAAAGAAAATGCATAAGAAAACAGACTAGCACTGAAATTTTCAGTTATACCAATTAGAAATAAGCACTTCTCCTTCTCTTAATGAAAGAAATGAATAAAAAGATATTTAATTTCATTTTTGCCATCTAATTCTCTCAAAAGAGTGGAAATCGGTAGAATAATTTATGAGATAAAGACACATAGTTGAGGATTAATGGGTTCTTATGATAGGTATGTCACTTTAAGTACATGATTTCTATACATTTTGCATTAATCTATTTTGTTACAGACCAATTAAAAATACACATTTGGTATCATTTGTTTTTCAAAATTCAGCATAAAATGAAGTTACCAAATTACCAATTTCAAATATTGAAATATTAATTTTGAGGTTCTCTCTCTGGTTCCAGCTCTGATCTTATTATCTACTTCTTATTTTAATATGTTCTTTGATATAACCAAATAGAATTATGCAGATACCTCTTATTCTTGCTCATGTCCATATCTTTTTAAATAAAGTTTGTTATCTTGGAAAACAATTAAAAATATATTTCCAATTAAACTCTTAACTGCTTTTAGGGCCTCTTTAAATATCTTTTCTTCTCTACTATCATTCAGTGTTGGGAGGACATTTTTCTTCTTTGCACAGTGGCTTAAAAGCAGAAGTAGAACAGTAGTGAAGCTGTTGGTAATAATCTAAGGAAGAGACGATGAATAACAAAAATCAATGGAAAAGGAGAGAAGTAGGCAGATTATATACATATTTTGGAAGTAGAACCAACCAATTTTTCTCATGAATTAGATATAGGCATGGGTAAAAAGAAGAAATTAACAATCTCTTTTTTCTTTACTTGAGCAAAATGAAGAAGGATAGGAAACAAATACACCTTCTGAGAAAATCCAGGAGGTATATTAGGTTATATTAAGTCTTAAATTTCTATTACAGACTTGAATGGAAGGGACAGAAAGGAAACTGAATATGAGTCTGGATCTCAGAGGATGGAATCAAACCTGAAAGTGTAAATATGGGAATTGATAATACTTAGTGTTTTAAAAGTTATGGGTATAGACACAGTCACCTAGGGAGATACATAAAGAGGAGAGAAGCATACCAGTAAAAACAGTGTGAGTTATACAAAAGAAGGAGCAACTATTAACTAGTGTTTAATGCTAGTTAAAGGCTAAGAAAACATGGGGGAGTACCCACCAATTTTGCTAATTTGGAAATTTTTGGAACTTAGATAATATCACTCACTGAGAGGGAATGTTTGGAGTAGAAGCTAGAACATTACATATAAAACTATGAGGTAAAGATAAGGTAAAGGAGAAAAAACTTAGAAGTTTAATTTTAAGAGAAAATTGAAGTTGGGCAGAAGATAATGTGGTGTTGAGGGAGATTTATTTTTATTTTAATATGAAAGAATGTATATATTAATAAGAATGGTCCAGTAAAGAGAAGATGATCAATAATAAAAGTGAGAAGACATAATCAAGGTAGCAGTTTTCCAAGAGCATCAGAGTATGTCCATGAAACATACCTAGATGCCAAAACCAGCAGTTGGGAGCTTTTTCTTTTAGGAGCTCTTTGTGTTTTTCTTCTAGGTGCTTGAATGCCTATAAAAATGATCATGAGTTTTATCTTTCATTCTTATTGTAATGTATCAAATTGTTTTCCCTGTCCTTGCATCCCAGAGGTGAATCTCACTTCATCATAACATGTGTTTAATGTGTTGTTGAATTTGGTTTGCTATACTCTTGAGAAATTATGCCAGTATCAGGGATAGTGACCTGTATTTGTCTTTTCTTGCAGTGTCCTAACCGGCTCAGGTATCAGCTTAATGTTGGTCATGTAAAATGAACGGGAGTGTTGCTCCTTTAAAAATTTCTTTTGGAGAATTTGAAAAAGACCAGTACTAGTTCTTCCTTAAATTTGTGACACTATGTCAGTGAAACCATCTGGTCCTGGATTTTTCTCTGTTGGGAAGTTTTTCTCAGATTTTATTATATAAAAGCTTTCAGTCTATCTTTGTCCTGAAAAAGTACGAATCAAAGTAGTAGGAAGTTATATTTACTGAAAACTATTTATGTTTTTTATAAACCTTGATAATGATATCGGATTTTAAAGTAAATGGTGTTAACAAAAATTTTATTTAGCAATAATATCTCTTAGAGAAGGAGATAGAATAATAATTAACATACTTGTTTTCTTTCTGTATGTATGTTAGTTTGTTCTATATATGTTGTTGCATAGATATAAAAAAATAATGAGAACTTTTTATCTTTCATTTTGAGGCAGGTGACCCAGGTTGGAGAAATGAATATTTTCCCCTAATAATTAAATAAACCATTCCTCAGGGTAAAATTTATACTGCTGCACTTTGTTACTATTGGTAGGCATGCTTGGATTTAACTTAAGACCAGCAGAGCTTGCATTTCACCCCAAGGGAGATGCTATAGTTTACCCTGAGTATATATCCATAAAGAGATTCATCAACATCATCTGTTATTTCTTTTCAAAAAGTCACTAGAGGCAATAAACCCTATATGATCATTACATCATTTTATCAGTAACTTTAGGCGGACCATGTAAAGTGCTTTTTTCTCTCTGGGGAGAAAAGGTGTTAAGTGTGAGACATTACAGGATTTTAATTGAGAGCTTTCTATGATGATCACATCAATATTTAGGCTTGTTATACAGAATTTTCAGTGTTGCTTCTAAGCACAGGTGATATTTAGACATGGACTTAATCATCAATCAGCTACTGCTTTCATCAAGAAAATTTCCTGTGAGAGAGAAAATATTTGGCATAGTCCTCCCCTTTGTTCTTTTAGAACACTCATAATTAATGCTAAGCTGCCTGGTTGTAAGGAGGTAGTTATTCACACAGGGAGGTTATAGAAGACCAGAGTTTGGGGCTGAAATCTCACCTACAGCTTTAAGACACCACGTACGATTAATTGAATTACTGTGTGTCACATAGAAAATCCGTCTTCCTCATATGAACATGTAACAAGTAGATTGCTCTTTCTCTGGTATCAGAAATAAGCCATTTTTTTTTCCTCTCTAGAGAAATGCACTTTATTAGCCTTAATACGGTGGTTCTCGAGCATTTCTTCTTCTAAAAGGTACCCAAGGGGAATACAAAATGTAAAAGATATAAATAACAATAAAATATATATTTAAATTAAAAAAAAAATAAAAGGTTTTATCTTGGATTTCAATTCAAAACCTTAGTTAAATCTGTTAGCTTGCTCCTAAGAGTCAATTATACTTTAATTCTAGGTAGGAGCAAACTTTGATTTATCTAAAAGGTGTATATAATATTTTTTTCTATCTCTGTTACAAAAAGGAAATAAGATAGAAACCTCTCTCCTGGTTCTTAGCTTGTTTAGTTTGATAAAGAATAGAATTTTCCATGGGTATCAGGGACTGTCTACACCTTCCTGGGCTTATGAACTGAGCAGTGAAAATATTTCTCAAGGGATACTGAGATCTATGAAAATGTTTATCTTGGGGGTGAATTGTTCAAACCTTGTTTTCACCTATTTAATATACAGTATAATGCTAATCAGAGCCTGGATTTAAAATAGCATCTGTCTGGGGCCCTATCAGCACCATTGTTTACAGGACACCTACCACTTTTATCTTTGTACTCAAGATCCCCTGTCTTGACAAAAAGATATTATTTAATGTTTAATGACTACAATATTACATAAACTATTCTTGCCTTCAACATGGATTTAACATTTTTAGTTAAATCCTTTCTCTGCCACTATTTTAAGAAACTCCAAAGGAGAATTTACACTTTAGATGTTTTGACTTGTAATAACGTCTTATTCTTAAAGTTTCACACTATTTTCCAAATGTATGAACAGTTTTTCACAGCATCTCTGAGCTAAGGAATGGTTGAACACAAAATATTATGGAGAAAAAGGTGGGGGAGGGGGCTTGGGGAGTTAGTCTCTTATCTGCTGAATTTCAACCTGAAAACACTCTCAAGCAAAGAATATGCACATTATTTTTCAAGTTTGAGAAATATTGGTGCAGTGAATTTGAATATTTTGGAAACATAAAATTAAGATATATGATGATATTATTGTATTATTATTATAATACGATAATAATTACTTCAAAGTTTGTCAAGGTCATTTTCTTTTTTGTATTTCCCTTCCATCCTTTCTCTGGTTTCCTTCTGATTTTCCTCATCTTCACCTTCACTTGTAATCTCATGTCTTAAGCCTAACCTTGTTTTGCCTGTCCAAATGTAATCCACACTTAAAAAAGCAGAATGTTTCAAAGTTCACACATATTTTCCTAGGTCCTCAGAAATTTATATGTATGACAAATATCCACAATTAAAAAAGCAATAAAATTATCTAGCAAACAAATGTCCTACTTCTGTTTGAAAAATGGAAGAATGATTCTAAAAGTTAACACATATATATAGTTAACACACACACACACACACACACACACACACACACACACACACACACACACTGCAGTTTGGTTTATGTAGTTAAGATAAATACATCCAGCAGCAATTCCTTCCTAAAATGTCTTCCTTATGATGTAACAGTAGGAGTGATCTTTGTCAATACATTGAGACTGAACATTATATCAACACAGAGTTCCTTTTCTCTGACCAGAGGTATTTGCTGAGTTTCACAATATGGAGGTAGATGGTTGTTTACCTTATCAAGAGCAGTCTAAATGGAATGGTATATGGAGAAGCCTAACCTGACTGAGTTGATGCAAGACCTCAGGTGGAAAGTGGAGGCGAGACTTTCACTATGAACAGGACAAAAAATGTGTTAACTGGAAAAGAATGTAGGGTCAATGAGAATATTTTTAAAAAGCCAATTATAAAAAAAAATTATGTATCATAGAGAGGACAGAATGGAGGGGAGGGAAAGATTGAGAGAAGGAAACAAAAGAAAGTTCTTAGTTCAGAGAAAGAGTAAATTGAAAAGCAAAGACTGAGAAGAGGGTGTCTGGAATCCAGACTATAAGTGGATTCCAGAAGAAACATTACATCATTATGGTAGGAAGGAAGATGAAACAACTGTGCAAATGGAGGTTTTTTAGCAGATTTGTGGAAGAGGAGAAACTATTGGTTGGCTTGCTTCTTTTTAAAATTTTTAAGTATGACATAAAACCATCAGCTGAATATGAAGGAAGGGAGAGGATATAGGAGGTTTCAGGAGATAAGGGAGTATGTGCAACAGTCAAATTGGAGAGTGATAAAGCAAAAACAAGAAGAAAATTTAGATATCTTGTTAAGTTTTGATCAGTAAGCATTTTGTATTTGTTGTCCATGAATTAATGAGATTGGTTAGTCTGCCTGATTTTAAATTATTTTCAAGCAAATTTCACTTTTTTTGGATTCATGCTTGGAAGGGAAAGGCAGATAAATTTAATCAGAGTTGTGCTTTGCAAAAAGAAAGAAAGAGAGAGAGAGAGAAAGAAAGAAAAAGAAGAAAAGAAGAAGAGATGAGAAAGCAATAATCTTTTGTAACAGAGTAGTTACAATGATAGACAATGAGTTCTAAATTTGGTACTCAGAAGTGAGGATATAATAGGTTAGAGGGTAGTGCTTAGTGATGAAGACGTGGTATGGTCCTAGATTAAAAATCTTACACTTTAGAGGAAGAGAGGCATATAAATAATTATCTGTAAAGCAATGTGATATATCCTATCTTTTGGCAAGTTTAGAGTCCTATGGGAATAATTAATTCTGCCTGGGGTTAGGGGTTGAGGAATATATTTAACACACTCACATCTCTCTAAGAATTATACCAAATCTTCAGAGCAGAGGTGGCCCTTTTACTATCTAAGCTGTAAATAACTTTAGAATTTGGAAAGCCAGTCACAGACTGAGTGAACATGAGCATATTTTTCTACAACCCTCGTTTATGCTAGAAACAGATGACATCAGTTAAGAAGCTATTATTATAAGCTGGGCATATGGAGATGTACTAAATCCTACCAGGCTCTCTAGTGACAACCAAAATGAAGAAATGATGTGCTGCTGACAATAGATCTGGGGAAAAAAAAGAGGGGGATAGTTCACAGTTTTGAAGACTGGAAGTCATAGCAATGCTATTGTGAAAAAAGTTTGTTTGGGAGAAAAGGGTTGGCATTCAAAGTGAGAGTTTTGAAGTGGTAATAAAACATATTTTGAAATCAGATAGAGCTATAGAATTGGTGAGCCAGAAATAGAAATAAAGATCAGGGGCCTCCCTGGTGGCGCCGCGGTTAAGCGCTGCGCTGTGGAGCTGTCGGCAGCAGCGATGTGAGTTCGACGCCTGGCCGGGGAGAATCCCACATGGTGCGGCAGACCTCTCCTGCCTAGCCCACTGCTCCCCTCAGCAGTGTATTTCTGATCTGCCTGTTCTTCCCCCCACTCTGTCTTTGGTGAAGCCTCTCACCGCTCCACACCTCTGGCCTGTACCCCAGCTGTGTATGTATAAATAAATAAATCTTTTAAAAAAAAAGAAATAAAGATCAGGAGACAGACACTAGAATTAGAACAAGATCTACCTACCACATTCATCAAGATGCTTCTCAGTCCAAGAGCCTATAGTAGTTACGCATGCTATTGATCTTAATATTTCCATAATATCTTTCAATCTGATTACTTCTCTTGTCATCCCAGATACCCAAGCAACCGCCACATATTTGTGCCTATCCTTGCTTCCTACATTTACTTGTGTTTGTCTGGAATGTTTTCCTTTTTCCTTAATATATATGTAAATCTTACTCATCTTAAAACACAGTTTTCCCATAAAACTCTAACCTGTACTCAAATTATAGATGTATAAAAGATGTGTGAATTATTTTTACGTCTAGTGTTATTATTTGCTCTTTTATTAGTTCTTAAATTTCCCAGGTAATTAGTTTCACCTTACTAAATGACTTTATTGACAGGGTATAAGTGTAGGAACACTGGATTTGGAATTCTGACTTTAAATCATATTCGGTTACTTCATAGTTTCATAGTATAATACAAGATGTTGGCTAAACTTGTTCCCTTATCTATAAAATAAGAATTGCAACAAGAGTTAATGAGGGTGTGGAGAAAAAGGAACCCCCGTACACTGTTGGTGGGAATATAGACTGGTTGAGCCCCTATGAAAACAGTATGAAGATATCTCAAGATATTAAAAATAGATCTGCCATATGATCCTGCAATTCCACTCCTAAGTATTTATCTAAAGAATAAAAAACATTAGTCCAAAAGCGTTATATGGACTCCTATATTCATTGCAGCACTATTTACTATAGCCAAACATAGAAACAACCTAAGTGCCCAATGACAGATTAGTGGATAAAAAATGATGTGGTATATATATGCAATGGAAAACTACTGAGCTACAAAAAGAAAGATGAAATCTTGCCATTTGAAATAACATGGATGGAGCTGTAGGGAAATGGTAAGTGAAATGTTATGTTAAGTGAAATAAATCAAAAGGACAAAGACAAATACCAGGTGATTTCAGTCATATGTATAATATAAATAATTACTCTATAATGTAGGTGGGCCTCATCCAATCATTTAAAGGTCTTAATTTAAAAAGACTGACCTCCCTGAAGAAAAAGGAAATCCTGCTAGTAGGAAGTCTTTTTACTGGAACTGCAACTCTTCCATGGTCTCCATTCTGCTGGCCTTTCCTATGGATTCTGGTCTTTTTAAGCCTCTATAATTATTTAAGTTAATTCCTTTAAAATAAATATCTTTAAAAGATTTTTTAAAAGATTTATTTATTTATGCATAGAACCTGGGGTGTAGGCCAGAGGTGTGAGGTGGTGAGAGGATTCACCAGAGACAGAGTGGTGAGCAGAACAGGCCGATTGACTGAAATACATTGCTGAGGGGAGCAGCGGGCGAGGCAGGAGAAGTCTGCTGCTCCATCTCCCCGGCCGGATATCTATCTCGTGCTGCAGTGGCTCTAGATAGCTTCATAGTGCTGTGTGCTTAACCCGTTGTGCCATCAAGGAGGCCCAAAAATAAATATCTTTATCTCTGTATATCTATACTTTTGGATCTATTTCCCGAATACACTAATTCAACCAGACAGAAATTTATTACGGAATATTAGGTAGTATAAATTTCCCCTTTGTTCAGAAAAATTATATTTTGGTTACAATTTAAGAAGTAGGTCCCATTGTTTCTGTGAGAACATCTGCTGAAAATGTTAGATTTATTTATTTATTTTACTTTGGTTCGATTGATTTAATTTGTGTAATAGACTGAAACAGTAAATTTTATGGACTTTATCAAAGGTTTTAATTGGTAAGCTTGGTAATTAGAAATGGATAAAAGGGAATAAATGTGTATTTTGATTACCAGCAAAATTAACATGTTTCAGGGCATAGAGCATGAGTTCTGTTTCTGTTGGTGTTGTGAAAGTACTGGAAGACTCCAAAGAGCTACAGACAGACATGGTAACTGCTGACAATGAACATATCTGAGTCCTGCCAGATATGTTAAGTGTCGCATGTTATATGATTAATTGGTTTAATTCTCACCACAGCCTTATGTAAAATCTCACTTTACAAATGAGTGAACTGAAGCACATATAGGTTAAGAAACCTTTCAAGGACATGCATGATTAGAACCTAGACATCAAAATCCAGAGTCAGACCTCATAACCACTATATTTTAGCCTTTATTTATGATTGGACAGCATTATGATTAAAGGGTATTTATTTTTGGTTCTTACATATTATGCTTTTACTATGATTGACAGAAGAAATTAGAATTAATGTAATCTTATTTCTAAATATTTCTATTCATTGGGCCTCCCTGGTGGTATAAGGGGTTAAGTCTCAGCACTATGATGCTATGGCAGCCACTGCAGTATGAGTTCGATCCCCAGCACAGCAGACCTCTCCTGTCTCGCCCGCTGTTCAACCTCAGCAGTGTATTTCAGTAGATATGCCTGTTCTGTTCCCCACTGTGTCTCTGGTGAATCCTCTCAACCCCCACACTTCTGGCCTAAACCCCAGCTCTTGTATGCATAAAAAAAAATACATCTCAAAAAAAAATTCTATTCATTATCCATATAGGTGAACCAAATAAGAAAGAGACATTCAGCAAGGGAAGGGGAGGATAAGGACTCAAAAAGGGGGAGAAAAGAGCACAAAAAACTATGGTGATGGTGCATGGGTGAATCAGTAGTGGGTAACCTATGGGGAAGACACAATAATGTAAAAGATATGAATAAAACATAAATAAAAAGGAAAAAAATTCTATTCACTATCCATACATGAAAGTTGCTCACTATATTATTTTATTTGCATTTTTCTATTTTTTGCCACCCATCTTAAATTAATTTTTTCTATTCAAATATGAATATTACATTATTCTAGAAAAGGAGTGTCATTTAACTCCACCTAGCCCTTACATGAGAAACCGGCATGTATACTATGATTGATGAACTCACAAGGCTTATGAGCAGCAATAACATCAAGGTAAATGCTGAAAACTCAGTCCAGAGAGCAGGCAGGAAAATATATGTTATATTAGAAGATATTCAAATGTATATTAAGTGAAGTAAAGGTTGGGGACAGAGAAGGGGTGTCACTCTAATGAATATATCAGTATCTGTTGGTTGATTGTGAACATTTTCTATGAAAGAGGAGCCTCATTTAAAGCTAATTTGGTTGGTAGGAGCTTCAAAAATGGAATCTTATTTGAATTACATAAAGCTGTATGATTTAAAGAAAAATTTTCAGGATAAACGTGAGTCTGAACCTAAATTTTTGTAAGTATTGAATACATATCATATACCCAGCCTTGCTTTAGGTATTATGTAATCTATAAAAGATACTTAAAGTCTCAAAATGATTACAAGTTAGAACAAAATTATACCACAAAGTGTATTATTTTCTTTTTCTCTTATGTTTTCAGTTCCAGTAGTATTGGATTTTAAAATTAAAGCTTGTATAACTGAAAATGAGGAGAGTTGCTATTTCAATTGTTCTGTATTTTCTTTGTCCTGGGAGATTAATTATCTGTCATTTTCTTTGAGAAGTTTGCCTTCTTTTGACAATCCTGACAGAAATAGCTTAACAATGAGGAGGGCAAAAGTCTTCTATGATGGCACTACAGGATTTCCAAATGTAAATTATATGGTTATTTGAATTAGTTGGCCATTCTTTGTGTTTTCTCAAAAGAGGAATGAGAATGAGGAAGAACAGCAATTCAAAACCATGAATCCACTGCTTTTAATATTGCATGTAGCCTGGAAATTGAAGTTCTGGAAGTACATTATGAAGAGAAAAACTTCAATGTGGAATATGAAAGGAAACAGAATTAATCTCCAAAGGGCAGATTTCACCATTTAGGTGATTTTCTGGAGTGGACCCAGATAACATACAGGTATAGTGAATGAAGAACTGGATGTTCGCCAATCCTCATCCTGAATTTTCTTATCTCTGGGAGAAAAAGTCTGTTGTGTATAAGCCTTTGTTCTTTTTAGAGTACATAACCTTTCTTTACTTGCTATCCATGCTTCAGCAGCAAGTATGTCTGCTAATTTCAGAATATGTACAGTGATAACATTGTGAGAGATGGTATAAAGGAAAGATAATTGAAGTGAAATTTTATATTTTTATATAAAAATAATGGAATATTTTGAAGTTCATCTAGGAATGTTCCATATGTTCAAGTGTTTTTAATATGGAACTCCTACATAGTTCTTTAATATGTATCCAATGAGAATGCTCATAAAACACTGTAGGAAAGAACTTATTTGCTCTGTGTTAACTACAGGAAAACTCAGGTAAAGAGGTCATGTGACTTGCCCAAGAGCTAAATGGAATAAGTCCAAACACTTTAAAACATCTGGCTTAATGTTACTGATCTAACTGTGTTTACATAATTGTGTATTATGCTTTAATTATAGCAGTTAGGTGCACTCTGAAGAAGCACACATTTCACCCTTTAGAAGAATTACTTCTCAGCAAACCTAATGTGATTCATGGGGGTTGCCCTTCTTAATGATGATTGCTGAAAATCAACAAATATAGGGCATATTACATAGGCACAAATATGAAAGGAAGCCAGACACTCTTTCCAGGATTAAATCTTGTTACTCTAAGCATGAAACTTAGCAGAGTTTATTATTCATTTGTCTTTCTGAGTCTTTACTGTATTTTTATTCCCTTTCTACTCTTTCTTCCCAGTCTTCCCCAAGAAATCCAGATCCTCATGCTGAAGCCTTTTTAACATTAATGGATCGTTGCTAAAGTCTTTAACTCACAGATCTGAAGTTTATTCAAATCACTTTGGTGTTTTGGTCTTTACTCCTCTCATCAATCCCAAATTGCTACTGTGGTCTAATTTGCTACAAGTGCAAATGCTTTTTAATACCCTTTACACCACATCCCTCTCTTCATATGTACATTAACAACTCCAGAGGTTACACCTCCGTTCACATGCCCACATTGCATAGAGCTTTCACCTTTCAGTTCCTTTCTCATTCTGAGTTCTTCCTATGTTGTTTTTCTAGAAAAGATTTTTTTAAAAAATATTTATTTTCATCAAAGAACTGGGGTGTAGGCCAGAGGTGCTGGGGGGTGATGAGATGATTCACCAGAGAGAGTGGTGAGTAGAACAGACAGGTCTACTGAAATACACTGCTGAGGGGAGCAGCGGGAGAGACAGGAGAGGTCTGCTGCACTATGTGGGTTAGCTCCCCTGGGCAAGGATTGAACTCAGGCCTTAGCTGAGTTACAAGTATAGCACTGAGCCACCAGGGAAGCCCCAAAAGAAAAGAAAATGTTAATGCAAAGGCAGAGAGGGAATCTCCATAAGGGTCACACTGGTGGGAAACAACTACTTGATTATATGATTTTTATCTTTTCTCCTTGATTAGGCAGTAAACTCCTTAACATAGTGCCCACTTTTTAATTGCTGTCCTTATTCTTACTATTTTTATGAATGAATGTAATTTTACCACTAGCAAAATTATTAACATTTCTTTTTCTTCAAATATCGAATGGTTTCACTTATAACAGGACTATAAGGAAACCAAATAGGAGAGACAGTCAGCGGGTGAGGGGGGGTGGAGGGAGAGGAGGAAAAGGGCACAAAATGGAGTAGAAAAGGACACAAGGGACCACGGAGATGGATCATGGATGAATTGGTGGTGGGTTACCCAAGGAGAATACAAAACGTAAAAGACATAAATAACAATAAAAATAAAAAACAAACAAAAATTTCTTTTTCTTCATCTCTTTATATATTTTTGACATACATATATATATATATATATATATATATATGTTTGAAGTGCATTGAATTTCAGCAATTATTTTTGCTTTTTTATTTTGAGTGCTTCACTATAAAATCATATTTCAGTATGTGATGTTTAGTAATGTAAGTGAAATTTATCTAGAATTTATTTTTCATACTTAAGACTTTTAATGGAATGTACTTAGCTAGTGCTCAGCTAAAATACTAACTAAATAAATTGTATTTCAGACTGCAAAACTAAACCTCTAGGTTAGAACCGGCCTTTTATTCCTTTCTAATTTATTTACTTTTTGTGTAAATTGTATAGAGAATAAGTCTGTTGGATATATTGGAGTCCCTGAGTTATCAAAGGACAAGTTATATAGGAAAATAAGAGGAATGATTAGAAGAGTAATGATTTCCATTAGAAAACATTAATTAGGCTGTGAGATTTAGTAACTAAATTTTCAAACATAGTTTTGAAAAGATGGCTTTAATATATAAAGTTTGAAAATGCTACTCTGAGATATAAGATTTCTGATTAGTTCTTTTTCCTCTTCTTTTCAATAATTTTTGAAGAAAACTATTGTAACAATAATAATCATGAGGAATATTTACTTTATATTCTATGGGAGGACACTGGAACAGTTAGAACAGTTTATTGGAAAGCAAGGCAAATGGCTATCTTTTCAGATGTCACATGGACATCTATGCATAAATGCATTACAAAGAGATGACAACTGCTATCAGTATCTCCTAATTCAATTTCATCAGACTGTACTTTGCCTTTGCAATGTCTGTATATAAAATGGTTATTGTTTTTATGTCTTAAAGTGTCCAAACCAGTCTATTAAGATGCTCTGAAGAACACTGCAGTATACTGTGACTACTAGTTGAGAGGCATTGAACACAGTGGGTAAAAGAATAGGCCTTGGAGTGAGACTTGGGTCAATGTTAGTTTTTCTCCCTACAGTTATGCAGTTTGGCCATTAGATTTAATGAATGTCAGTTTCTCATCCATTAAATGTTAATGGTAACTGAATCACACAGTTGTTGCACAGATTAAGTATGATAAAGTCGGAAAAATATTCAGCAGAGTATCCAGTGTGGACTTAATAGTCCAAACATGTTGACACTGGGAGAAGCCAAGTGCTGGCCACAGCCCAATGAGCTTGGCAACAAGGACAGAGTTCTGGGTGTGGGGGACCAAAAGAGTTGAGGGCTGTGAGGTTTAGGGCAGAAAAACAGACCTTTAGGCCCATCGGCTTGGATGCTAAGAAGTGTGCAAACAAGGAAGCAGTTATGGGTTTGGACCCCTACTCTGGAGTAAGGGACCAAAGGGAGAAAAATACACTCTTGCCATCTCTCTGCTGTGAGACAGTCTCTGCTGCCATCCCACCATGTCACACACTCTTCGCCAGGGCCTGGTGGGGTCTCCTGGCAGCTATGGCTATGAGTTATCATATGTACTTGGTAACTTATTGGTCTTTTCCCTGTGGGAAATGGTACTCAAATTCAGCTGTGACTTTAATGGGGCCAAGGAAAGTTGCATCGACATTCTAGGTGGGAAATGAGCTACCTCAATATACTGATTTTTGTGACTACACTATCTGAATGTGTAGTGGAATAGTGTGTTAGCTGCTTGTACTTCTCCCACTACCACTACAATCCCTGCTCCCCATAAGTGCCAGAGGGGAGTCTCCTGCCCAGGAACTGCTGCTTATACTGTCTCCTCCAGGAAGCTATAGTCAAAATGATTAAATAAATAAATAAATCCCAGGAGGAAAAGGGCGATGGCAATTACAAAATGAAATGGTTGAAGGAATACTGAGGGGATCATTTTTCAGTGAAATAGTGCTACTGCCTGATAAGCTACCAAGTGCACATCCTTTTCAAATAGAGCTATTAGGCCTGAATGCTGAAACTGAATGCCTAACTCAGAGAGACCTTGCACCTTTCTTTCTTACTGTCTTTATTTCTGGTGAGTCAACTTGAACTTGATGACTAACAAGGTGGGTAAGACCTGATATGCCTCATTAGTCAAGTAGAAGTGGCAAACTCATTAATGCTGCTAGCCTGACCTTAGTGTCATCTCAGTTTTTGAAGAAAAAGTAATTTTCTCCTCTAGGGAAAAATGATCCCTCAAACCACAATCTGAAGTAGAGAACAAGGAGGCCCTAGATTCACAGAGGTTCTCCTAAATAACCAGACCTGGAGCATGATAGTTTAGCTAGGTCAATATCTCATGAATTCACTTGGATTACAGTCACTGTTGAGCCTCAAGGTTGACTTTGCAAAACCAAGAGCAGAAACAGTCAATCCTCTTGCTGGGCAGCCTCCAGGAAGTTCCTATAGCCCTGATCAGTCTTCCTCTTTATGAAACTTACTATACAGTTTTACTAACTCCTGGGCTGCCAGCAGTCAAATCAGATGGTATGCCTCTTAGACAACCTCACACCGATAGATTAAAGACACTCCTTTTCATGGACTCCTTTTTAGGCTCATTCGTTGATAGATCAAAAGGAATCAAGTAGCTGGTAAGCCCTAGATCACCCAGATCACTTCCATGACTACCTGGATTCATCGTCGCACTAGAAAAGATAACACAGACGCTCCTAGTCTGGGCTCATAGTAAAGGATTCTATGTTTCAGATGCAGAGGCTACTACTATTCGTTAGACTTGTGATTCCTGCCAAAGTCGACCCATTTGTATTGCCATGAAAGAGGTCACATTACTTGGCCTACTGACCCTAATTATTTCTGAGAAATTGAATGATAGACTTTTGAGCCCTACTTATGGCTACTGTTGGCATTTTACCACCTTCGAAACTTTCTAAAGTTCCAGTGTTACTAGTCTATTCCTACTAGCCAACTCTGATAAGGACTAGAAGCAGATTATCTAATAAATGCTGGGCAGGAAATTGCTGATTGTTCGGTCCAGTACTTCTAGAGTTCAAAAATTGTACATAATTTGTTACAAAGTCTCATCCAAGATGAACTAATCCTTAAGGTATTTGGTAAACATCACACATAGTATACCATCTTCTGGCATCTTGCATTATTCAACACTGAGAAGTTTTCCTTAAAATTCAATTCAAAAATATTTCTGATTCTCACCTCCTCCTGCCCTTGTCTCCTCCTGGTCTACACAGTTAGGCTGGTCACTGAATACCACTGTCCTCAGATGTGTGTTCATCTTTTTAGACTGATTTCTGCGTACTGTTCAGGAGGAAGAGACATTCGACTATATAGATGTATTTTTAAAACTGAGGGTTCTTCTTGACTGCTCATGGATATGATGTTTTTTTCTTTCCTTTAACCACAAGCAAACCCACTGTGCCACTTTCATAGGAGTCACACAACAAAGGGAACCAACTCCTCATGCTCATGCTGAAGTAGCTTGCTGTACTGTAATAAAATTATTTGTATCTGAATCAGAAGTTTTATGTCTTCTACCAGAATCCATTAAACAGTAATAGGTTAATTTATTAACATCCAAGAAGGGAAAGTGAAACCAGGACATTACAGTTAGTGATGAAGATTGCTAGTCTAAAATCCAGGTGGCTGAAGATGTTTTAGTACCTTAAAAAGGACATTTAAAGTAGATATTGGTGGAAGCCTTACTTTCAAATAAGCAATTGTTAGAATGAATGAGAATTGCTTTTATTTTACCATCCTGCTTCTCAAAATAAGTGAATGAATGGATGTTATACACCCTAAAGAAAATTGTATGAAGGTAAGACTTTTCGTTTCCTAAATGAGAAATTTTATCACTGTGAAAGTGTAATTTTGAAGTTGAGGAAAACTATTCTATTATTATTACCCAAAATTAGTGGAAAAGAATTCAGCAAATTAGTAGGTTCACATGTCTTAGTTTAGATACTTAGTTTAAGACAGAGAGATGATTATAATAGAATGAGGATTTAATGATATCTGGGATTTTAGCTGGGCATATATTTTTGTAAGAATTCTGCTTTTCAAAAGGAATTGCTCTTGCAGCGAAGATTAAGCAGTTACATGTATGCCTTTGAAAGAAAATAAACACCAGACAACTTAAGGCCTTGAAAAATGTCTGAAGTGCTTCTTCAATGCTGCTGAGGCTGTGTAGGCTTCCTCTCCTGCTGCGCACCACCCACTGGTCAGTCAATTACAGTCAATCAACATAGAGGAGCAGCAGTAACCAACAGGAGAGATGACATACAATTTAAACTGCCAGCCCATGAATTGCCTATAAAAAATTATAGCCCTAAAGTACACACACACACACACACACACACACACACACACACACACACACACATTTTACATTTTACTATCTGAATTCTGTGATTCATCAAAAAAAATTAATGTGGTACATATACACAATGGAATACTATTCATCATGGAAAGAAGATAAACACATGCAATTTGCAGCGACATGGATGGAATTAGAGGGGATCATACTCAGTGAAATAAGCCAGAAAGAAAGAGAAAAATATCGAATGGTTTCACTTATAACAGGACTATAAGAAAACCAAATAGGAGAGAGACAATCAACGGGGGGTGGGGGTGGGGGTGGGGAGGGGTAGGCCAAGGGAGGGAAGGAAAAGCGCACAAAATGGAATAGAAAAGAACACAAGGGACCATGGAGATGGACCACGGGTGAATTGGTGGTGGGCTACCCAAGGGGAATACAAAATGTAAAAGACATAAATAACAATAAAAATATATATATATTAAAAAAAATTTAAAAAATCATCTGCAGATAATAAACAGGTTACTAGGAGATGTGGTGTTTTTGTAGTAAAATGGTGACCCTGATTCCATGACCAGACAGGAATTTAAGTTCTCTCATAGTCATCCTTTCATCATAAAGGATGATAGATTCCTGTATAATGGAGACATATATAAGGTATGATAGTGATAATAACATTAACTCACCATCTTTTCTTTTACAAAAAAAATTGAGAAGACAATGAGTTTTTTCCTTTACAGCTAAAAAATCAGTCCTAGTTTTAGGACTGGAAGCATTGGAAGGATTCAAAAAGAGACATGACAATAACTCAATGACATTTTTTTCAATTCCCAACACTGCTAAACCCCTTACACACAGACGGGAATCCTCCATATTTGAATAATTAGATGTACCGCATGAAATGGGAACATATTGCATTGTAATAAAGTATGTGATTTAAATTTTGTTTCATATGATTGAATGTTATGTGTGATTCTAAGGTCATATTAGTTCAACATATTTATTAAAATATGTCTCTCAGTGAAAAAAAAAAAGAGTATATTACACAATTCAGTGGTTTTTTTCAGAAGGCCCGTGTATTTAGGAACATGCAACTTCCTGTTTGTACAGAGGCCTGGGTTCAGCCGGAGGTGAGAGTTCAAGACTTACTCAGGTCTTTCCTGAGCTGATGCCTAGCCCTGGACACATGCACATGTGTCCTGATGTGACCTCTTAGAAATGTATCAGAATTGCCCAAGTTTTCCAGCTCTTTTCTCTTCCCAATTTTCCTTTAGAGCTTTTTTGTTAGCTTATTGTTTGTCCCAGTTGTTAATTATTGCCTCAGGCAGTATGCAGTGATGTTATACACTTGCCTGTAATTGCTTTTAACAATTGCCCCTAGGGAAAAGGCTGTTTCACTAGACAAGCTCCAAATAGATAGTGAAAAAAACAAAACAAAACAAAACAAAAACCAGCCCAGTGAATGCAATCTTCCAGGAATCACCAAACAGGTAAAATAGTGACAATTTTAGGAACTTGTATGAAAGAGCTCCATCCTCTTTGGGTCCCCTCCAGTAGTGGCCAATCTGCTATAGTCCCTGTGATTGTAGCTACTTTATTACTTTACTGCCAGGCTGGGGCAGAGGTATAGGTTTAGGGTAAGGTGAAATGTGAAAAGTTACCATTTCACTGAGATTCTGTCAGTTCACAGGCTTTCTAAAAGCCTTTGTTTAACTTTTACAGTTCTGAAAAAATTGATTCTGATAATATTGCTATTTTTTACTGCTTTTAGAGAGGAGATAATTTTTAAAGATTCTTACTCCATCATATTCTCTGATATCATCTCTATATTTGTTATTTTATATTGTTTTACACACTAAGAATCTTAGTCTTTTTTATTGAAACAATGACAATCACACACTAAATTGTTTCATATTCTTTTCATGGGTTGCAGTCACAGACTTAAGAATCAGAATACTAGTTACTTAAGGGCACTTAGATAGTTTTAGTATCAATCTTGCGGAGTACAAAAGTGGATTCAATTGCTATAGACAAGGCTGGAAAAAAAAGTACTAGCATACAGAGAAACATAATGTTACAGTGTGCCAGATACTACAGGATAATTTCAGCTCTCAACTTGCATCTATATCTCGAATATTGTGAAGGAGTAAGCAAAAATAAGTTTGACTCAAATTGCACTGGTCAACAAATTTTTACAAAAGTCATATCACGGAAATAAAATTAGTCATTTCTTATCAATTTGTATGTGCTCAACACGAATATGACAGTCAAATTCTAATTTTTGGCTCTAGTTTTTTTTGTAATCTGCAATAAATTGATGTTTACATCACAAAATGCATGCCAATCACTGGTCAACAAATTTTTACAAAACTCATGTTACTGAAATAAAATTAGACATTTCCTATCAATTTGTATGTGCTCAACATGAATATGACAGTCAAAAATTCTAATTTTAGCTCTAGATTTTTTCATGAACTGCAATAAATAGAGGTTACATCACGAAATGCATGCCAATGTAATAGGCCTACTGTTAATGCCTGTAAAAAAATCAAGTCATAGACTATTTCTTAGATTTCTTCGCTTGTCTCTTAGACAGCTGTTCAGGAGCATCTCTGGGGAGTGTCCAGTAGTAGTCAGCCAGCATTGTAGTGGACCATTTTCCCTGGTATCTTTGTTCCATTGATGCGCTATCTTGATGAAAACTTCGCCATGTTCATCACTAACCATACCACAGTTTTCAGGGAAGAAATCCAGATGGGAATGAAGGAAGTGGACCTTTAGAGACATATTGCAGCCAAGTTTCTGATATTGCATCAGCATGTTTTCTACTAGTTCTTTGTAGGTTTCTGCCCTAACATTCCCAAGAAAGTTTGTAGACACTAGGTGAAAAGCATTCCACGCTTGTTTCGCCTCACCCCGCAGCAAGTTGTTGAACCGGTCATCTCAATGCAGACGGAATGTTTGGGTAGACTCTTCTTGACTTCTTTTGCTTCATTATTCCACCGGAAAGAGGAGGAACCAAGCAGAAGTAACAGTCTTTTATGTGGTTGCTTGGCTCTCTCCACACCATGGAGACTGCAAATGGCATTGATGGTCTTTTGCCATTTCACCACTGTGAAAGCTGTGTTGTACATGTAGCATAGCATATATGCAGGGCCCAAGTCTTGTCTTGGTCACCAACCTTGCATCCGAAGTAAAGATGAGAAGACTTTTTCACTTGCGAAGTGATACTTTTCTTCTGGTTGGCAAATGTCTCACTTCCCCACAAATAGAGCAGAAATTGTCCACGCTATTAACGCACTTTTGAGGCATGACTGTTCTGTATTGTGCCTAAATGGATAAAATAATAACAGTTCTATGGAACAGTAGCTTCAACTGTCTCCACAAAGTCTGAAATATTTTCAGTGCTCAACCTTTCCGACATGGCTTTCTATAGTGCACTGCTGACGTCAGCTTACTTCAGCAGCCGCCTGGCAGTAGTATTGCACTGCATCAGAAAATGATGTGATCAACTCTGCATGATGTGTGCACGATGGCATTATGCAATGAGATGCAATATTACATCATTCTAGGCTGATTTAGGATGTTGTTGCAGTTCTACTGGATCAATTTACACGGTGAAACATATAAAATGAATTATATGAAATATCTTCTAAACGAGAGCTAATAAAACATTTTCAGGGTTATATTCACATTCAGCACACCAAGATACTACAGGTTAGGCCTTTTTAAGTCAGTTATGATCTCACTGTTGACCAGGTTATCTACATGAACTACTTCGAGACTCTAATTTTTGCATATAGCTACTGTGATGGGCTGAATTGTGTCTTCCTACTTCTCCAATTTCATATACTGAAACTCTCACCTCCCCACCCCAGTACTTAAAATGCAAACATATTTACAGAAACGGCTTTTCAAGAGGTGATTTAGATAAAATGAGGTCTATAAGTAAATTCTGCTCCAATATGGATGGTATGTTTATAAGAGGAGATTTGGAGACAGATAACACATAGAAGAATGATCATCTGAAGACAGAGACAGAGAAAGCCCAGGAGAAGAGACTCAGAAGTAACCAAACCTGCCAATATCTTGATCCTGGACTTTAAACTCCAGAATGGTGAGATAATCAACATGTGCTGTTTATGCCATCAAGTTTGTTGTATCTTGTTATCACATTACTAACAAACATGATACAGCTACTATGTATAAATGTCTATTTTTTTCTATTCCTTCTTTTTATGTATTTCTCCCATTTTATCAAAATAACATTTTCTTTGATAAAGTATTATATACAAGAGACATAAAGCCCTATAGAACCACCTCCATCCTGACCATAAAAAAACCTATTTTGGCATGTTTTGGAGATCGTCATTATAGTTTTAAATGGCCCTCATCTACACACTGGAGGTTTTTTTTTTTTTTTTGTGTGTGTGTGTGTGTGTGTGGTCTTTTAAGTAATTTTTTTAAACCCTGATAATAAAATGATAAGGCCTCAAGATCAGCTGAGATAAACTTATCCTTCCAGTCCCTTTTCACTATCCAGTGAGACAAAGCATCTACTCCATTTTTCTCACAGGCTAGGCTTCCAGTTTCTCTCTGGAATCAGGTTGTTGTAGATTTGTAATCCCATTTTCTCTGACTAGTACTTTGGGTTGCTAAACCTTAGTGCCTCCAATTCCTTTTTTTTTTTAAGATCTATTTATTTATGCATACAAGAACGGGGATATGCGCCAGAAGTGCTGGGGGTGAGAGGATTTACCAGAAACAGAGTGGGGAGCAGAACAGGAGGATCTACTGAAATATAGTGCTAAGGGGAGCAGCGAGCAAGACAGGAGAGATCTGCTGCACTGAGCTAGCTCCCTGGCTGGGGATCAAACTCATGCTGCAGTGGCTTTCCATAATCTTATAGTGCTATGTCATTAACCCATGCACCACCAGGGAGGCCCATAGTGCTTCTAACTCTCAGTCAAATTGGATATGCAAAGAGGGTTTGATCTACTCAGGTGGTTTTAACACTATTTGACTAGCAAGAATGCTCATTTGGTCTAAACCATGTATTTCATTGTAGAGAGAAAAACATAAGTGCAAGCTTATGCACTTTTTTTTTTTTTTTACCATGATCTGCAACCTGACAAGTTATTCCAACAGCTAAGTATGAATGTTCAATAGTCACCAGGTTTTAAGGTCTACAAATCTCAGCCACGGTATAAAGAACCTCATCTTTGTGTAATCTTCATACCAGTCAAATGTCATTTCTGTGAAAATTGCTTTAAGCAAAATTATTTTCAAAGAGGGAAACTTTTAAACAATATTTTTTATTCTTTGGAAACTATATCTTCAGCTGTCTGTTTAGTATATTTGGTGGAAAGGACAAATAATTTTCCAGTTTTAAAAACTGATTTTTCCCCCTTCACGCCATTTTGATTTATGGTTTTTTTCCCCCTTCTTTAATAGCTTAGACAAGTTATGTGCAGTGGGTGTAAAATATTGGCAGTGTTTAAAAAGCATCACATGTGTCTGGATAATCTAGAAAATTAACTTCACCAAGAAATTGGAAATAAGCATGTCACAAAACTATTAAGCCTTTATTAAACATGCTAAAATTTGATGTACTTATTTATTTTTGTGTGGAGCATGAGTGAGCTGTTGGTCTAGCTGTTGTGTTGGCTCTGTGTCTATATAGCAAAAGAGACAAACAACTTGGTTGGAATATCTCCTAATGCAATGAATTTTGATTAAAAACACTTTAGGAGATAATATAAATGAATTGGTAATAAAAAACTACTTTTATAATATAACATCTGGGACTTAGAGATGGTTATTTTTAATCACCATTGTGCAATTATAGGTAATACATATGGAGTGGAGTTTCAAATAGTTTCATACTGATATTGATAAAAGGTAGAATGATGTTTTTGATGAGTCATTAAGATGTGAAAAATAAAAGGCAGATGGATACTCCATTATATGCAGGAGTTCTGTAATACATTCCACATTGTTTTCCTTATTTATTTTATTATTTCACTTATATCAGTGCTATCCAGAGGACTGCCTTCCTTTCTTAACCCTTTAGGCAATAAGGAATTTGTGATAGCTGTTTCTACCACATGAAAACTACCTCAAGAGAGGGACAAGGCGCTGCTAAGCCATGTAGCTTCATAGAGGCTGAACATCAAATTCTAAAGTTTCTTAGAGATCTGATTCATGTTTATAAGCAGTAAACTGAGTGGTGACCTCTGCCTTTTCTCCTTATTTGAGGAAGAATAGTTCAGAATTTAAGCAGCCACTCTAATATCATGGATACATTCTTGAGCTATTTTGACCAGTTGTATCCACTTGGACAAATGTAAGACCCATGAAAATCCAAATTTGGAAAAGACAAAATTAGAAAATAAATGTTTAAATTAACAAATAACATAGTAGCAGATTTCTTGACAGGATAAGCCTGAGTGAATTTCAAAAATGCAACTTAATTCCATTTGAATTTACTTTTTTAGGGTACTGGGCACTGAGGAGGATGTCAAATAAGTGGCAGAGAGAGGTGAGAAATTTGCATTCTAATGCAGGTGTAAGGCCTGTGAGTCTAGCAAATATTAAGACAAAGCTAAAGACTGCACAAAGTAGATTGGTAAATTCATTTTAATCCAGGTAAACTCAATTTATGTATCTATTTGATAAGACAACTGGGTCAAATGAGTTTATGATTCATTCAAGTTTTTGCATTTACAATTTACTAAATATATGTAATGTGGATATTAGAAAAAGGAAGTGGCTACAGTAGTAGATAATTAAGAAATCGTGCTTATTAATTCTTAAGATGGAAGAGGGGATCAATCTGAATTTTAAGACATATTTGAACTAAAGTCCAAAGAGAATATTTAGTGAGAACAGCAAAAAAAATTGAAAAAATAGAAATTATGCTGCATGCATATAGGAATTTAGTGTTAAGGAAATGGAGGTGGTTAAATGGAGCAATAGTGTGTTTTCAGATATTAGGTAAGCTGGAATGCAAGCTAAGAAATTTGGATCAATTCTTATAGGAAATGAAATTTCCAGTCAAAATATTAGCAGAAAAGGGATGTTGTAAAAAAAAAAAAAAGGCATTCTGGAAAATTATCCAGAAATAGAATACAGGTTAATGAAGGATAGTGGAAGTACGGAGACAAGTTAGTAGCTACCATATTGTTTTTGATAACTATGATTTTTGCAGTATATTTTGAAATCCAATAGTATGATGGCTTTAACATTATCATCTAACTCATGATTGTTAGGCTATTTGGAGTCATTTGTAGATTCATATGAATTTTAGAATTGTTTTTTATATTTCAGTAAAAAATATTGGAATTTGTATTGAATTTGCAAATGGCTATTAGTATGAACATTTAACAATACTATTCTTCCAACCCATGAACATAGGATGTATTTCTGTTTGTGCCTTACTCCGAAATAGTTTAATGATTTTTGATGGTATCGTAAATGGGACTGTTTTCTCAATTTCTTTTTCAAATGGCAATTGCTATGCTAAATCAAGCAGTGAATCAAACCCATGTTAATAACTCAATCTACTTCTCTTGCTAATGACACTTACTTTAGCCTTAGTCCCCATGTATCCTAAAACTTGCTGGAAATATTTACCTGCATAATCTACAGGTGTCTCTGTAATAATGAGTATAAAACTAGGATTCATTGACTAATTACTGTTTATCAATACGATACTCTTCTTCCTACTAATACAGTTCCTATTTTAGTGAACAGCACATTTGTTCACACGATTTTTTAAGGTCATCGTGTGGGCAGAATTTTGTTGTTGTTATAGATGAAATTTTACATTAGCAAATCATTAAATAAAAAACAAAAAGGCAATCAGATTTTGCATTGCTGTTTTCCCCCATTCCACCATCCATATTCAATGGATGCATTGAAGCATATGGATTCTTTTTCCTATATCTTTCCTTGTTCAGAGAATCACAGTAATGCATAGATAATTGGAATTGTCCCGATCTGGGCACTCTGTCTTCCATTTCTCTTCACTCAATCTATTCTCTGAGTTTCAGCTATTATCTTATCTTCTACTTTAAATCACCCAAATATTTTCACTTCCTTAAAAATAACTTTCATGCATTTAGAAGATTTTTCTTTTGACTTTTATCTCTCTGGTTTCATCTCTCACTTATGTTTCCTTCATAGTCTAGTTCTAGTCACTTTGAAATGATGTGATCTCTTTTGTCTCAAACCTTTTGCAGAAGTAGTTCATTCATCTTAGATACCCTTCATTTTCCTATTTCTGGCTAATTCTCACTGTTGTTCATTACTTTCACATATTCTCCATTATTGTATTATTCAATGTAAATATGACTTACTCCAACAACATTCCCCTATACTACTTCTTCATTCTCCAAAAATATTTAAGCTCGATGATCTTTTAAGGTACTCTCAAAGCTTGCTACATTCCACAATCAAAACACTAGTCTCTAGAGTATTCTTACCTGTTAATTTGTCTGTATCTCTTTTAAATGCCAGTCTCTTGTATATATTAATCTGTGAAACAAGGAAGATGATGTTTTGCATGATCATTATAATGATTAAATGCATAGTGCACAACCTGGAACATGGCAATTGCTTAACAAGTGGTAGCTATTCCTACACCATCAGAACTACTGTGATTTGCTGTTCTATTCAACTGGTAAGGGTGACTGTCCTGTCCATAGGAATAGTACAAGAAGATTTGGAAACAGAAATAGAGGATGCTGAATAAAGAGATTAACTGAAATAAATTGAAGGGTTGGCTGTGATTTCTTAAATTGTTTCTTAGACATACTTTATTACCAGTTGCTAGAATTCAGTACAGTAAAAATCCATGCCTCTTTTGGGAAGAATCATTTGGAGATGTGGGCTTTGCAGTCGAGCCTGATCTGGATGTCTTACTCTCATGTCAGTGTCTGTCCCCACCCTGTTTGAAAACAAGTCATTTCACATTCTCTGACTCTCTAACACTGTCAGAGGCAATGATGGACATAAGATTGAAATAACCCATATACAGTCACAAAGAGCAAAGCTGAGGGTAACACTACAGCAACTAATTAAAAACAATCCTGCTCCCTTGGAAACCTTCCCCTGCCTCCCACTATCCTGGCCTCTATATCTTGGCACTGTTGGTTCGCTGGCTGCTCTTTCTGCCAGCTCCCTTTGGCTGGCATTGGCACAATGTGCATCTGGCAGTCTTTGTGCCCATTACTGAGCTCCTCTTCGGGGCTGCCAGACTTTGGTCAAAAGCTGCAGGGGGCACTTTGAAGCCCTTCCAAACATTTGGGCTTACGTTTGGGAGCTTGGCTTGCTATGATATGCACTTAATTCACTCCTTCCCCCAGTCTAATATATCCTAGGCTATTAATAATTATATTTCAGAATAAGGGTAAAAAGAAAATAATATATATATTTTTTGCCTACCATTGAAGGGACTCTAACTCTACTACATTTATTCCTTTTTCATACTTTCATGTATATCACCAAAAGAATAAGGTAGATAGATGTAAAATAGATATAATTTTACATAGAGATGCTTCCTTAAATGTTTAGGCAAACAAGATTAAAACCAAACAGCAAAAGCATCCTTTCGTATGTGGAGTTTTCTACTTGCAAACTGGTTACAAATATTATTTGAGTCAGTTGTTTGGAAAATAAACTATCAAACTCTTCTCTATAAATAACACAATTTGCCTGATTCTCCACTGCTGGCTTAAGTTCAAATCCCAACCCTTTAGGATTCATAAGAGAAGAAAATCCTTTCAGGTTGTTGCTCTCAGAATTTAACTCAGAAAATTGAACTGGTAATTGCAATAGCATTCAGCTAACTCCTTCCCTTTTATCCATTTTCTTCTAGTCTAGGAATCCAAGGCATAGTATGGTTCTGTAAAAGCAGCAATCCTTAGATCACAACTGGATGTGAATGTTACCAAGCCCTCGCACCACCACACCTAACCAGCTACACAACAGGACAGATATCATCCTTATTAGAATTCTCTCCCTCCATCCTGAACATAAGTTTCTTTTCTTCCCTGAAGGATGCAGGTCCAATTGTCCATATTTGCTCATCTATTTGTTAATTAAATGTCTCTGAGTTCTTTATGAATGTTTTCCAGCCAGTTTTGAAAATACTGCAGACGGGTTTTTCTAAGAGCCTGCTTTGTATGGGTTCTGCTATGAGTCGAAGTATTTTTCAGGTATCTAATTTTCTCATGAATCATGGATCAAATCTGGAGTAAATTTCCTGTCTTATTCCTTTTCACATTTTCGGTCTGTACATTAAGCCTGATTTTCACAACATGGGGTATGATTTGGACACAATTGAAGCACTTTGGAAAGCAGTTACGGGTTGTTGATGCTGTTGTTTTTTTAACTGCGCCAGTGTAAGAGGACGCTTTTAGCAAATTGCTTTTATCAGTGACATTCTTTCTTCTCGGTTACCAAAGGACCCTGAATATTTCTGTATTGTAATAGCCTTACATAAGTTATTGGTTTTGCAATTTTTATCTATACATAGAATTGTAGATTCCTTGCAAATAGTGACTTTGTTCACTTTTGTTTCTATAATGCATGGCACATAGTAGGAACATAATGCACTCTTGTTAAATGAAAAGATGAAAATAAAAATAGAATTAATCTCCAAATGAGATCCAAATGACATGAAACTGCAAGTCTCCAACCAAAACAATACAAAGTCATCCATAGTTCATTTATATAGTTCTTTGTACAAACATTATTGCTGAAACTGTTTTAAAGGTGACTAAAACATCACTACTCCTTTTCAAAAGATTTTTTTCATTACTTAAAAGAAGCAGTCCTATACATTCATGGTACTTACTTTAAAAGTATATGGTAACAATTCTCAGCTGCAGATAGGAAATAAGTGTTTTTAATTATCTCTTACAGCCTAATCTATGGATATGAAGAATATGATGATAAGATGCTATTAGCTAGTGAAATATAAATACACAGATGATTCTCCAAGCGTTTGCTTTTTCAGTGGCTATGGTCAGTGGACAGGAGAAACTACCAGTTACTTTCAAATTTATTATATCTGCAAAATACACCAGTTTGCAAACTGTCCTCTACATCTATTCAATAGAAGTTTTGAGCTAAGTCTTTCCTAATTAAAACAAAATGACAGGCAACATGTACAAGTGGTCTGTAGTGCATCATTTTCTTTGAAAAACACATTTGCTTCTGTTCACCATGCAGATTTAAAGAACTAATAAATTAGTGTCTTAAAAAAATTCAGTCCTAAACTCACCACACTACAAGTTATATTGTTTAATTCTCTAGCATTGCCTCGTGGGTCCCTTCTCTTAGGAACAATTACTATTAGTTTAAAACTGCAGAGGATGATCTTTAAAAAAATGACCGAAATATAGAATAATCAGCAAGATGATGATCCCTAAGATTGATAGGGGAAAATACTTAACTTTTTAGAAAACTGACTTAATTGTATTCTTTTACAAGATTTAGCAGGTTGACAAATGGCATCATTACAGCACAGTGCTGCATTAAGCTCCATTCACCCTTCAGAACTGGCTGAGAGCATTCTGCAGGCAATGGGCTGCATACAAGAAATGCACAGATGAGTTTAATCGTAAGAACTGCATCTGGCCCAGGCAGAAATCTCTTTAACAGTAACTGGCACATAGTTTGGCTGGAGCAGCAGATGTTGCTTTGCCATTTGAGGAATCTGCTCTACAATCCACTAAAAACATGAATCTTACTAAAATATTTGGACTTCTAGTATCTGGCCTACTCAAATCCTCTCTAGGTCAACCTTTGCATCTCTAACAACACAGGCGACTGAAGGAATGTTGTTCTTAGGCTTCCAGGTTTTCAAACAAAATAAAATTGACATACAAAATTTACTTCTGTGTAAATGTGGCTAGGATGTGGGAATGTGGCTGGATCATCTAATCATCCTCATCTCTAAATGAATAAAAAGTGAGTTCAGACAAAAATGACACATCCTACACCACTTAGTGTTTCTTCTATCATTCAGGAAATCAACTGAAAAATGGCATCTATTCTACAGGAAGTTTTCCTTTGCTTTTGAAGCAGTCTGTAGGGTTCTGAAGTGTTAACCTCACTGTGGGAGAGTTATGAGATCAGTTATTAGATCAGGCTGTGACAGAATCACAGTCTTGTTGCCACTGTGGCTGGCAAACCTTCATATGTCTACACCTATGGACCTAGAGCATTGCCATCCGGTTACAAAAATTTCCCTCTCCCCTAAAGAGATAACACCAGGATTCCTATCCCAAATTCATTGCACTTCAGTTTGGTAAGCAAAAGTAAACTACATCGAAAATGAATAACCAACTTGACTAATAGACACAGTAACACATCAAATTCTCTTATCCAACTCTTCAAAATTCTCTGTAAGTAAAATTAAGTACTCTAATTTTTGCTTAAATTATTTTCTAAGTATTTTCACATATATAGTTATTTAGTTTCCTAGTATGCCTCAGAAGCATGACTTTCATTTACAAATGAAGTCATTATAGATAAAATGTTACATGATTATCTCAAGGCCACACAGAATACTGTACGTGGAACCAATACAACTATAGATCTCCAATAATGTGTATTTTTATGATGTATCCTCATTTCCTTACCCAAATTAATCAACTTTCATAGGTTATATGAAATATTACAACTATGACATGCTTTATTATATGCATTGCAAGACTTTCATTTTTATTTTTTTAAAGATTTATTTATTCATGCATACAAGCACTGGAGTGTAGGCCTCTGGTGAGAGGATTCACCAGAGACAGACAGAGTGGGGAGCAGAACAGGAGGTTCTACTGAAATACATTGCTGAGGGGAGCAGCGGGTGAGACAGGAGAGGTTGTACCAGATATTCCCATCAACAGTAATCAAGAGTTCCCTTCTCTCCACATCCTCTCCAGCATTTGTTGTCCTCATATTTGGATAATAAACATTCTTAGATGTGAGGTGATATCTTAGTGTTGCTTTCATTTGCATTTATCCAATAAATAGAGATGATGAAAATATTTTCATGTACCTATTGTCTATCTGTAAGTCTTTTTTGGAAAAGTGTCTATTCAGATTCTTTCTTTTTTAATATAGTAAAGATTCCTCTTTACATGACAATACTTATGATGGAATAAAATAAGGCAGATGGTTGAGTACTCAATTATAAATCATAATTGATAAATTGCACTGATGTATTGTGATACTCTGACTTCTAAAAAGATAAGTTGGCAGCAGTTAAAGTGGAAAAAGAAGACATAGGGAAGCACTCCTGAATGAGGATGAGAAAGGGCCTAGGAGCACTGTAGGAACCTGGGTACCAGAAAGAATGTCAATCGGATATCTAATTTTTGCTTAGATAGGTATCTTAACCGTATCCACTTTTGATGATGATGCGAACCCAACTTGACCACTCTGTGTTTCTTCATGACTTTTCCATGTTCCATGCTGGCAATGGACTGACTTTTCTGAGAATGATTAGGTCATCTTTTGGTTTCTAATCACAAGGCTCAATCTCCTTGGTGCTCTTTTTCCTACTAACGTCTACCAAGGGAATGGCAAAGGTAGTTATCCCTTGATCACCTAGAGAATAATATGTTACTTTCCATTTTTGTCCAACTCTAAATGGACCCCAATGGGTAAATAGTTAGGAGAATAATGAACTGTGACAGCGAACACTCCTTTTACTTGATACCTAACTACGTTTTATAATCTGCCACTATAATGTAAATTATGTGGAGGTAGTTTCTCTCTTCTTTTCTTTTATATCCCACCACATAGCTCAAAATCCATCAGAAAGAATGAAAGAATGAATGACTGACCAAGACTACAAATGGACTGTTGTATAGGATGATCTAGAAGGATCTGGGTCATTTATTTATAGCTATGTAATTTTCCACTTAGAGGAATATTGTCCTTTTTGTTGGAGATCATAGTTTTGTAACTATGCATTTTCTTTCATAGCATATATAAGGAGGTTTTTTCCTCTAAGACCCAAAGGCCAATCTCGCATAAAAAGCAATCTGTCAGCTTACTGATGGGCTTTTGATCAGTTTCCAGCTACACCATTGGGCTTCTTATTTCTGTAAAATATGCCTTTCCTAAATCATTGTGACAGGCCAACAGTGAAAGTGTTTGCTACTAACAAAGGATAAGACTCCAAGACAGAGAGGGATTGTGCAGAATGGAGGAGAACATTTGCATCCCAGGATCAAAGCCAATGGACTGTAACAATATAATCATCTAATCTGCTGAGCAGGACAGAGGTCACCTCCAGAGAGGAAATTTTCCTTCTCTGATAAAGACAGGACAGAGGAATTGTTAAAGTGTGTAAGAACAAGATTATAGGCAGTCAACCATCCTGAAAATTCAACAATGGTTCTGGAATACCTAATTATCACATACTAAATTTAACTTGCCAGAACATTTAATATTTGTTTGTACACTTTATCTCATTTCTGACAGAAAAGATTTAATGTGAGTTTCCATTTTATACATATATTTCCATTATATATATATATATATATTTCCATTATATATATATATATATATATATATATATATATATATATATATAATGGAAACTCACATGTATATATGTCATGAGTTAAAAGTTGCATGTGCCAATGCAGTAAGACCAAGGTAAGGATCATTTGAAATATCATATTTGATTTTTGAAATAAAATGAAAAAGATCAAATAAAAAAAGAAATGTTTCTATATTTATGTTTACTTTGAACATAGTTCATGTTCTAGGAAATCACAACACATCAAAGTGAAGCTACACTGTGAAGACCTAACTGTTACCAACTCCCATGAATTTCATAATCTCTTATACTTATACATACTGTTAGCCCAAGTTTAGTTATGAGTTTCAATATCTTCAAGATTAAGGGTTTTGAATTTATGGCAATATGGATGGAGCTGGAAGGGATAATGCTAAGTGAAATAAGTCAGAAGGAGAAAGATATATACCAGATGGTGTCATTAATATGTGGAATAAAGAGTAACTAAACTAAGAATCAGATAAAGACAAGCTTTAAATCTAACCATTGAAAGCTGACTACAGAACTGATGCATCCAGAGGAGGAAGGAGATAGGAGAGGGGAAAGAACAAAGAGGGAAGGAAGCATAATGGACTAAGTGATTTGAGGGTGGGTACACTATGGTGACAATACCTGATGGGGGTATTCAAATATTACCTCAATTAAAAATAATTTTAAAGGTGGTTTTATAAAAATTAGTATGTTTTCAAAAACTAACTTAGAAAGACAAAAGATAATAAATTATGCATACTTACTAAATGAACACTGGAAAATATGTTAGAATAGTAGTTGAATTTATTGAACCAATATTATAAAGTGTTTATTATAATTTGAGTGTATCTGTCTATCATTAGTTTTTTCAATCCATGCACACAGATGAAATGTCTACTTTGTGCCACATACCAGACTTTGTATGAGCCATTTTTATGGGTTTCATGTGACTTCCACTTCATAAGTTTAAAAAATTATAAAAGAAACAAACATACAAATGGAGAAAAATAAATCCAATTGTCATAAAACCATCCAATATATTCAACAGTTTGTATGATTTTTCCTACTTGCCTATCTATTCTTTCTTCATTCTTTTCTGAAGAATTTTAAAACAATTCCTAATCATGCCATTTTACCACGACATACTTTTTTCCCCCAGCTAATACTATAGTTCTTTTTTTCAACATCCTACATGCTAAGCATTTTCTTTTATTATTTTAATATTGGGATTACATTTTTCCTCATCCATAAGTGCGCATGTTCCACTCATTTTGCACCAGACCACTTGTGCCTGTGTCCTATCTATTTATGTCATCCATCCCCTTTCTCTACCCTCTGTTCCCACTGATAACCAGTACATTTTTCACTAAATCTAAGATTTCAGCTATATTTTTCAAGTACAGGATTTTGATTGTTTATGTTCCACAGATGAATGAAACCACCCAGAATCTATCTTTCACCTTCTGACTTCTTTCATTTAACATAATCATCTTGACAGCCTTTCATTTTTGTCCCAAAAGATACTGTTTTATCTTTTCTAATAACTGTTTAATATTCCAGTGAGTACATATCCCACAATTTCTTTATCATTTTGTCTGTTGATGGGCAATTAATTTGGTTCCATGACTTGGCAATTGCACACAGGGCTGCTATAAACATTGGCATACATAGACTTTTCATGTTACATATTTCATATTTTAGGGGTAAATACCTATAAGAGGTACTGCTGGATCAAATGGGAATTTCATTTTTATTTTCTTACAAAATCTCCATGTCATTTTCCATTGAGGGTGCAACAACTTACATTCCTATCAACAGTGGATGACGGTTCCTATTTATTGACATCTTCACCAACATTTGTTGTTTGCCATTCTCACAGGGGTGAAGGTGAAGTGATACTTCATTGTGGTTTTCATTTGCATTTCTTTATAAGTGAAGTTGAACAACTTTTCTTATGTCTGTAGGCCATCTGAATGTCTTTCTTAGAAAAATTTAGGTCTTTTGCCTATTTAGGTCTTTTGCCCATTTTTTTGATTTGGTTGTCTGTTTCTTTATTATTGTTTTGTATAAATACATTTTCTATTTTGGAAATTATTTCCGTGTAGGATGTGTTATCTGCAAATATTTTCTCCCACTTGGTAGTTTGCCCTTCTGTTTTTGTGATGGCTTCTTTCGAGGTACAAAAGATTTTTAGTTTGACATAGTCCCACTTGTTATGTAACCACAATTCTTTTATCATACCTAATAATATTAACAATAAATCCTTGGTATCACCTAACAACTTATATTAAAATTTCTCCATACAATTAATATTTAATTTTACTTGAATTAAGAATTTCTGGGATAAAGCAATTTAAAATAAAAACAGTGACTTTTACCTACATAAAAATTAATGAGCTTATATTCTTAAAAATCCACTGTTAAGATTTAGACATTGTGCGACCTATCTTTTGTAACACTTTTATAGTAAGTAGAATATGAACTTGTTTAGTCTTAGTTTATGACTTGACAAGCATATATGTACAACATTCATACAGTTGACTCCTATCATATTTCAATATTCCTTCCAGTAATATGAAGCATAGCTGAGGGCTATAAATCTATATAATCAAAGTTCTTGATATCAAATGGCATAGTCAACTGAATTAAGCTATGGTCAAAGAAAAATAGAAGGAATAAAACTTGAACGTTTGTCTAATTTTTCACTTAGTGTCTAGTCTCATCTCTGATATTATCTTGACTCTATACTACTCCCTAACTGCAGAACCATATCTTTTCATTCACTCTCTAGGTAGGCTCCTTGCCTAGTGTCTGACATTTATTTTCAGTCTTACCCTTCTTGGTCTTTACTTCCTGTTCTGTCTCTGCAAGTTATTTCCACCTACAGTCTAGACATGAACTACTTCAAGTTTTACTTCAAATTCTATGATTTACACATTTGTAAAAGAATGGGGGAAAAACAGAAGGAGAAACATATGTCTTACATGAAAGTTAAAGTCTGGATATGGTTCTTTGCTGGGGAAGTTTTCATGGATCAAGTTTGTAAAACTAGATCCAAAAAAAGAACAAAATGTTGGAAAGGTTCTAATATAAAAAATTAGAAGGTAATTAATACATTAAAGTCCTAGATAAAACTGACTTAAAACAAATGAGAAAAGGTAGCATCAGAAAAGCTTTATCCATCTCTGTATCAATGCTTAATCAAGGAACAAGTTGTATAGATTTTAGTTTCTAATTAGCTTTAATTCAAGGGGTTAAGTTCAGCAGTTATTTTCCATATTAGAGATTATTATGATTTCTGTTCATTGATTCTTTGGAGATATGGAGTTATGACATATTCTTTCTAAATGCAGTTTTGCTTTCCCTTTATAATTGTCCCTTGACTTTTTTTACTACATGTGTGGAGATGAGAATAAAGATGGATCAATGTGAAAGCTTTATTATTTTGCTACATAAGTAATACTTAATATTTTAATATAGTATTTGTTAAATAACATTGATTTACAACACAGTATATGACTTAGAGCTATAGATTCACACTTCTATGAATGTATGTTATCACACCATGCTCACCGCTAAAGTCCCAATAATCTACCATAATCCACATAAATTTTTACCCCCTGCTTCACTCTCCACTCTCTCCATAGTTTCAGTTTTGCTGTCAAATTTCTAGGATTTGTTTTGGTTTATTTTTGTCTATTCCTTTGCATGTTTTTAATATTTCACATGTGAATGAATTCATCCACTATTTTTCTTTCTACTTTTGACTTATTTTGCTTAGCATAATACCCTTCAGTTCCATTCATCTTATCACAATGACAAAATTTCATCTATTTTTATAGCTGAGTAATATTTCATTGTGTTTATATATCATAGTTTCAATAATAATCACAATCAAGAATGAAACTAGACCACTATCTTATACCATACAAAGAATTTAATTCAAAATGGATCAAAGTCTTGGATGTAAGATCTGAAACCATAAAATACATAGAAAAAAAAATCAGGGCCTCCTTGGTGGTTCAGGGGTTAAAGTCTCAGCACTATCAAGCTGGCAAGCTATCTCCAACCACTTTGGCCTGAATTTGATCCCTGGCGAGGGAGCTAACCCACATGGCACAGCAGACCTCCCCTGCCTTGCCTGCTGCTTCCCTCAGCAGTGTACTTCAGTAGAACTGCCTGTTCTGCTCCCCACTCTGTCCCTGGTGAATCCTCTTATACTTCCTCCACCTGCATCTCTGCTCCTGTAAGCATAAATAAATCAAAAAAATTATTTTAAAAAATAATCAAAACACTCGACCACAACAACTTCGATGATGTCTTTGGGAACTGGACTCCAACAGCAAGGGAAACAAAAACAGAAATAAACAAATTGTACTAAATCAAACTAAAAAACTTTAGCATAGCAAAATAAACTATTATTAAAACTTGTAAAAAGACACCCTATTGACATCATATACGTCATAATCTTATGAGGGATTAATATTCAAGTAACACCAAAGACTCATACAACTCAACAACAAGAAGACAAAAAACTTAATAAAAAAAGTGGGAAGAGGAGCTAAACAGACACTTCTACAAAGAAGACATTCAGGTTTCCAGAAGGCACATGAAAAAAGGGCTCATCATCACTTATCATCAGGGAAATGCAAGTCTAAATCACAATGAGATACTACTTCACACCTGTGAGGATGGCCCATATCAAAAAAATACCACAAACAAGGGACAGGGACTCAGTGGAGAAAAAGGAAACCTTGTGCCTCAGTGGTGGGAGCATTTAGACTGGCCCAGCCCTCATGAAAAAGCATATGGAGATTTTTCAAAACATTAAAAATCTAAGTAATACTTTTGATTTGGGTTTATTTGTCTAGCATTGTTTCTATTCCAATGGACCAAAAGTTTTTCTCTTCTATACCACATTTAAGAGAAATTCTTTGGTAAAATTTAATAAAATACCATTTGGACAATTTAAACTAGATGATTTAATAAAGAGCTCGTTCAAATAATTCAGCCTATGCAAAGAGGCTTTATTGCTTTAATTCTTATAAAGCAGTACAAAATTATACAGAATTGTGATTTGTTTATTTTTCAAGAAACTAACTGGATGGAGAAGAGGAAGAGGAGGAGAAAGAGAAGAAATAGAAGTCCAGTGATAAAAGAGCAAATACTTGTTAATGAAGGTTGTTTCCTTCTACCTTCTACTTTTTTTCCATGCATAATATATCTGAAGGAAAAGAAGCGGTTATAATATCTAATCTTTCAGGAACTAGTCTGCTTTGTAGCTAAGATTTTGAATGTGGAAACTTCCAAAAGTTTGTCAAACACAATGAAGAGTTTCTGCTGACTTGAAGCTAGCAGGAACACAGCTGAGACTTAGGAACTCATTCCCCTAAAGCAGGGGATCCAGCTGCTCATTGCCATGTGGATGTGTGTACTAAACTAAAAACAGAGAAAACACATTTTACCACAGAAGAAGCAGTTTTCCAGATTTTAAAATTAAATCATGATTTTCCCCCTTCAGATTATCATCTGACTTTCAGGGAGTGTTTTTATCAAAGAATAAAATCTGAAGGAAAATTAAAAATGCCCCATTCTTAGTTTAATAAAATGGGTACTTAACAGGCATACCAATGCGTGCAGTCAACCAAGACTGTTGCTTTTCCTGAACATAAGACTAGGAGAAAGGTTCTACTGACCAGATACATTCCTCTTCAAAATCCGTTACCATTTATCTGAACAAATGAACCTGCTACATACTCTCTTGGGCCATAGATTCAAATTTCAAGAGGATTTTGAGAAGTCCAATTAAACCATCAAATTAAATTACTTTTTTCTGAACACGTGGGCTCCTAGAGAAGAGTACTTTTTGGTTGTAGGTACCTAGTAGGTACCAGTATACATTTATAGACACATTACGATGATGATAGCAGTTGAAAGTAAATAGTCATTAATCCTTAACTCTCTGTCAACTTACCTGTACATCTATACAGTTTCTCATAGTATCTCTGTGAGTTAGGCTGACACTAAAAGAATTCACTAAGAATTCAACCATTTGAACTGTTTGTTGGAGATAACCAATGATAAGTATTTGCATGCAGACAAAATCTGTACATTAGAATGCTTCATGGAAAAAAAAAAGACTGCTTTGTGCAATATTTGCTAAAGATTCAAAGTTCACATCCCTGATTTTTGGCAGAAACAATGTAAAACTTGTTAGGGTGACATTTATAACAAACTGACATATCTTTGGAAACTATAGGATTTGTTTGCTTGGTGATTAGTTGGTTTATTTTGATCTCTTGCACCCTCATTTCTTTACTTGGATTTTTAAACTATGACTTAGACATGTGAGGGGCTCCCTAGTGGCGCAGTGGTCGAGCGCTGCGCTGTGGAGCTGTTAGCAGGGCGCGATGTGAGTTCGACGCCCGGCCGGGGAGAATCCCACATGGTGCGGCAGACCTCTCCTGCCTCGCCCACTGCTCCCCTCAGCAGTGTATTTCTGTTGATCTGCCTGTTCTGCTCCCCACTCTGTCTCTGGTGAACCCTCTTGCTGCCCCACACCTCTGGCCTGTACCCCAGCTTGCATGTATAAATAAATAAATCTTTTTAAAAAATGATTTACACATGTGAATCTATCAAACAATAATTTCATTTCAATCCAAATGCTGCGTAACAGGTTACCAGTCCAAATAACTGCCAAGGGTTGGGTTAAATAACACTGCCAGACTGTGAACAGGACCTTATTGCTTTAACAGGTTGTTCTAGCATGTTCCAAAGTGATGCTGAATGCCATGACCAAGTAGGGAATGGGCTTGACCAGGGGACAAGTGTTGGGCAGTGATCAATTCAGAAAGGTTGAAGAAAGATCCAAGAAATAGTATATACTTAAACATGTCTGTATTGCTTCTCCTATAAATGCCTATCTCCCATTTCTACTCTTCAGTCATCTTGCCTGCCTTACTGAAGCTTGGTGCTAGACCTGAAGCTAGTTCTTGGTAGACACCTGGTCTCCTCTAGTCCAAAGTCATGGTATCCATTATATTCTTTCCCTAGCAAAGTTCTTTTGCCCTATAGCTCACTGTTACAGCTTCTACAAGCTTGGAGTCTTCAGCATCATAATGATCTCTTTCCAGCTTTTCCCTTCACTCTGAAAAGGCAGGGAGTCCTGAAATAAACACAGCCATGTGTATTTGTGCTGATTTTTGCTTACTCCCATCACCTGATACTACTAGTTTTTTTTTTTACTCCAATTGTAAATTTGTTTTTACATGCCACTGTCTCACTCTAAATTCTATTCAGAATTTTTATTCTAATTCAATCCCATAAGACTTCCTTATTTCCCCAATAATCTCTTAATTTCTGCTACTTCTTCAGGCACCCCTTTAACCTAATATCTTAATGGGATAGTAGAAACAGTTGAGAAGGTCGATGCCAAGGAAATATTGGCTCAACCTCAAGGCGAAGTGGCCTTGAGCTGTCACTTTAATTTTAGTTAGGTTCCTCATTTGTGAAATGGAAGAGTTAGACCAAATGATCTATAGAGGTCTTTCTCCTAAAACTCCCAGGAGTCTATGACTCTTCCTATTTCTTCTGTTCCTATTGCAATTCCCAGTTTTTAAATGTTCATTTTGTGGCAGTTCAATCCTTCCAAACTTTCCCCTGTAATACTGCATACTAGTCATAAGACTGAGATTACTTGAATTCAGGTTGCACCTCTTTAAAAGAGTGCTGGAGGGAATAGAACGTGACCTAAAGTATGACTGCTTCAAGGGTGGATTCCGCCGAAGATTGTAAAGATTCCAAAAGTTCCAGTGAGAACCTCTACTGAGTCATGTCGGTCCTGTACCTTCTTTGGCATGTATCATCCAGAGTTTTGTTGTAACCTAGGTTTTCCATCAAAGATTTTTAAAATACCTTGATGGAACCCTAGATGTGAAACTTAAAATAAACTGCAGTCTATGAAGTGAGCTGTAACCAGAAGGGAATAAACAACTTCTGCAAGCAAAGTGACTGCACAAAGAAACAAAGGTTACAAATGTTTTTTCCAGACTCATCAAAGGAAACCATCATATTTGTCTTTACAAAAACAAGGGAACTCCAAAATTAGAACTCAACCACTGAATACACATATATAGTTGTACAGAAGTGACGAATGATGAGTGGGAGAAAATAGTATTTCTTTGCTGAGTTACAGTTTGTGAAAACAAACAAGACTGGGTCATAGAGACATCATCTATAATATTCACTGAAAGTGGGAGTTAAAACACCTTACCAGTTTTTTTTCTCTTCATTTATAATATTTTAGTACTGTAATAGACAATACTTTCTGTGATAAAATTATTTTGAAAAATTAAATTTTTGGCAAAGACTAAATGCAACCAAAAATCACTGATCAAGATAGACTACAAACCATCACATTTTTTTCTATTAAAACTGAAATGCAGTAAGAGACATTGAATAATATAAAATTTTTTAAAAATGTAAATGATGTAAAATTCCTTTTAAAAGGTAAACAAAGGTTCCATTTTAAACTCCAAAAACCTTCACTACTTATTATTTTATGATAAATATAAACATTTGGGGTACTTTCTTTCATATTAGAATCATGAAAAGATAATAAATATACATAGTACTTCTGGAAATAGCATTAAGATGAGGATGAATTAGGAGAAACAAAATATCACACAGTTCAACTTTCAATGTCATTAATATAGAGCATGTATTTTCTCAGATGACACTAACCAGTCCTGAGAGCTTGCTTTAACATTAGAGATTTTAAAGATTGCTGTAGTTTAGGGTGATAATAAAGATAGAGTGGTAATAATGTGAATAAAAATGTGCTTGAATTCACCATTACATAGATGAATGGGTTCTATTGTTGTTGGGAACACTCATAATGCTATTTTTTTCCAAATAACATAGGAAAAGAATTCTATAGCTGTGTACCAGTGGTTCTTAAACGTTAGCACACATCAGTATCTCCTGAAGTCTTGTTAACATACAGCTTGCTGAGCCCGACTTTTGGAGTATTAAATTCAGTAGCTGCTGCTGCTGCTAGGGGAATCCCACCTTGAGAACTACTACCAGGTATGATACTATTGAACATTCCTGTCTCTGCCCCTGCACAGAAGGTGGTGAACAAACCATGAATCATGAACTGTGAACACCAGACCCCAACTAATTCCAATATATCATTTATATTCTGGTTTTAAATGCTGCTCATATAAAAAAGGAGGAACTGGGCCAGGGGTTAGGGAGGAGCTTCATGAGTACATAAAGAACTGCTTTAAAATCCTTCACGCCTGCTCACAGGAACAGGTATAGGGGATTTTCCATCATGAGTTATAATCTCCTTCCCCCCCCCTTTTTCCTTATATACACAAACTCTTTAGAGAAATTGTTATTGTGAGTGTCACAATTTTCCTACCACTGTCAAATTTAGCCAACGGGAGACTTATGTCCAGGAGAGGTGGAGGCTAAGTAAAAGAAGAGCATGGATATGTGATGGGCAGGAGGCAGTACAGCTTAATTGTATTCGTTTATGTCTTGGCACCTGCTACTTGGCACACAATAGGTATGTAGTAAAAGTTTTTTGGAATGGCATGAGCTAAAATTTGCATTTGCTCTTTCTTGAAACATTGTATGATGGTAGGAAAAATCACTTCATCTATTTAAAACTGTTTTTTTTTTTTAAGATTTATCTATTTATGCATAGAAGAACTGGAGTATAGGTCAGAGGTGTGGGGGTGGGGGTGAGAGGATTCACCAGAGACAGAGTGGGGAGCAGAACAAGCAGATCTACTGAATTACACTGCTAAGGGGCACAGTGGGCGAGACAGGCAAGGTCTGCTGAGCCTTGTAGGTTAGCTCCCTGGCCAAGGATTGAACTCAGGCCATAGTGTTAATAGCACTGAGACTAACCCCTAGGCCACCAGGGAGCCCCCTATTTGAAATTATTATCTTAATTGGAAATGCTGGGAGGAATATCTCCATTGCAGGATACTTCAAGAATGAAATAATACATATGTACTCAAAAATCCATTATGAGTCTATGAGATGAAAAATTAGAAATATGTTTCATTAACCTTTTAAAATATTCTAAGATATTAATATTTCAATAGCTAACACAACGCCAAATTTCTCACTGACATTCTTCTATTCAATAAAAAAGGTATCCTACATTGTTAAAATAACATACCGATCCCTGCCTCCTACTAAAGCGTAGGATTCAACAAAGGTATTTTACTTTCAATTTTTAAAATGTGTCTTGCAAACATTTTTCATTTTTCCTAAATATTTAAACTCAGCATCAAGAGATGTGCAGGGCAAATAAAGATCACTTATTTCTTCATTCTTACATGCCCTTTCATCACATTGGTATCGGTCATTCTCTATAATTCTCTCAATTTCTTACACCATTTGTATGTGTACCATTCTTTTTTTTTTTTTGAGTTTGCTCTTTTTTCTCTTAACACACTTATACAATTCCTCTACTAGTTTCTTTTCTATCACCTTCCCTGTAACTTAAAGTGTCTATACTCTTGTCCTTAGACAGCTTATGTTCTCATCCTCTATACTCAGCAAAGTTATCCCATCTGTTATGAACTGTGCTCCCTTTCTCCAAATTCATATGTTCAAGGTCCAACCCCAGTCTGATTTAATTTGGAGATGGGAACTTTAAGGAAGAAATTAAGTTAAATGAGGGTGGGGTCCTAATGAGCTAGGATTACTGTTCTTATAAGAAGAGACGCCCCAATCACTCACTCTTTTTCCATGATTCCTAGTGAGAAGGCAACTTCTATGAAGGTAAGAAGTAAGAAGAGAAACCTTGACAAAAATTGAATTTTCTGGCACCTTGATCTTTGACTCCCCACTCTCTAGAACTGTGAGGAAATAAGTTTCTGTTATTTAAGTCATTTATTCTGTTATTTTATTGTTTTGCAGCCTGAGTAGGCTAATGGCTGTAAATCCCATACCTGTGCTGGTAGACAAACAAACTCAGTCTTCTCATCTACATTCCATATGTGTATTTAGCCATCTGTTTGCAAGTCCTGAATGACCAACAGAGAGCTCAGAGTCAACAAAACCAAACATAGTCCACTTTCTCTTCCTCGAAATCTGAACCTCTGCATGTGTTACTTGTCGGTGTGACATATTTATCACCCACTATCACCTTAGCAAGAAAATTGGGAGTTGTTTTTTAATATCTCTGAAGGAAAAAATCCATCTATAAATAAATTGATGATTATGTATGCCATGCCATTTTGTCCATGGTAACCCTGTACCTTTAAGCCAACCAGAATGACTCATAGGCCAGTTTATGCTAGCTGAAGGAAGCAAATTATAGTGCCTTCTTTCCAATTGCCAATATCCTCTCTGCAAAACTCACTCAGACACATTCTAAGTCCACCACTCTTACAACTTAAATTTTTAAATGTATGACTTGCTTGTTAGTTTTAGTCTTTCATTTTCCCTTTGAACTTGCCAACATCTTCTTTTGATCTTGATTTTATTGGCTTAACTTAGACCCCTTAGGCATTTGATCATTGGATCTAAACTCTAGCTGTTCTGTTTTTAGCATATTATAGAGATTTCCTCACTCTTGCTCTGGTCGTAGACGCTGGTCAGCTTCTTGGATAGCCTCAGTCCAATCCTCTTTGAGGTGAGAAGTGGGTAGACTAATATACGTAATTTAATAGTAGGTATTTATTTATTGAGTGTTTACTGTGGACTGGGTTTACTATGGACTGGTGCTAAATCTTCTATATACAGCATCTTATTCATGGCTCATATCAATCCTGTAAACAAGATATTTTAGTACTTACATTTGCCCAAGAGGAAACTAAAGTTTAGGGGAATTATATACCTTATTCAAGACCAACATTATATAAGTAACAGAACACAGATGGAAACCAAGTCAAAGACTTAAGCACTGTGCTTTTAATACACAACTAAACTTGAGATTTGTTGATTGTCAATATAGCTGATCAAATCTGAGCAGGAGATGCATAATGCATAATGTGGAAACACCATTACACCTGGAGATACTGTGTAAATTACCTGTATAATAGAGCTTGAAGCTGTTTGTCCAACTGGTCTGCAATGGTCATTAAAATTGACACATTGGCAAAGACCAGGAGCAAAGAGAATCTCAGTCTTGTAAACCCATGTGGAAAACAAAGTGTATTCTTTCAGAGAAATAGGATTAGAAGAAACTGTTTCTGCCACACACCAAAAGTGATTTAAAAAGCTTAATCATCTTTGGGCTCAGGATAGTACTTCCCTTAATGTTTTTTCAAGAGGAATGTCACGGGCTAAGTCTTCTGTCCTAAGTGCAGCTATGGAGCATATAAAATAATTTGCCTGCCATAAAAAGCACTGGTTCGTAATTGCAAATGTAATGGATTACCCAAATGCCATGGATGTGACTCTTAAGGAGTCCATTTAAAATAATAACCTATTTAAGAATAATGACTTAAAGTGTAGCCTCTCTAAGCTGTTTCTGGAGGCAGGTCACTTAAATTAGTTTAACAAGAGTGTTGTAAAAAGAAAATTTACAAACTGCTTGTTTTAATTTTTTTTTACAGTTAGCTGTTCTTGCAAATGTGTCAGTGTTATTAAGTTAATTTTGTTTCTGATGTTAATATGTTTATTAGGAAGAAATAAAAATTGTGTTTTAAAGAATATTTATATCTTTTCTTGGGAGGGAAAATAAGGAATGGTTTCTCTAAGGATCAGGTCTGAACCTCTAAGAAGGTTACAGTAATATTAGAGAGCGCCATGGAAAAGTGAGTTGAGAGCCACCTAACAGAAATTTCTTCCTTCCTATGAGCAACCATGCCTTTAAGGCCCTGTTGTCAGATTGCCCTTACTCTGTTAATAACTATCTTTCCTCTGCCCCTCTCTGTCATCACTCTTCTACCGGTTTATTAGCAGATTAAAACATATTATGTTGGGCAATGAGTTACTCTGTGTGCACCTACATTATTGAGTAAAGATCTTAGAGAAACTTGCAAGCTAGAATAAACAGATAAATAATTCTGGGGATTTAAAAATTGCTTTATGTAGCCTCTTACATACATTCAATTTTATAAGTAAAAGTTATGTATATTATTTGGTTAATATATGACAGACATGGGCCTGTTTCTATAAAGAGCATGTGCAAAATGATAAGATGAAATGGTTGCTAAGACTAATTATCCAAAGATACAGGAAAATTTTATTTTGTATTTTAAAATTAAGTAAATTTAAGGCCAAAAATTTAATTTTCAAGTGTTTTTATCAAATAAAACTTGATGTGCAATGGGAACTGAATTATTCTGATGAATAATCATTAAAAGGTTACATATACTAATGATATTTTATTCATCATTGGTTAGGATTATACACTAATAGTAATTTGTCATAAACACTGTCCATTTAAAATGTGTTTCCGTGATCACTGCCTGAAAAGAATGTCTTTGAAAGGCCTTGCCTGGAAAAATAAGTTGAAGAATCAGTTTCTCTCAGTTTTAAAAGAGTAGCATTGTAACAAAATTGGTGTTTTGCCTCATATAGTGTTATATTCTCTGTGCTTTTCTAAAGGTCAGGTAGGGTTGCAGGGAATTACTTGTCACCTGTAGTGTTTCTTAAACAAAGGCACCGAACCTGAAAACAACCTGAAAAGGATTCTTCAATATAAATAGTTAAGTAAACAATCATATGCCCTGATACCTAAGATTTGCATCCATATGAAAAAATATATATCTTACAGGCTTTGGGAAATGTAGACATAATTACCAAGTTCCAGCCCTTATGCACAATCTGTTGCTAATGCCTGATGACCTTAGCTATAGGTCAAGGAAAAGTATGCGCTGCTTCAGGCAATATAGGAGTGTTCTGTTCTTGAATTTAATGAGAAAAAATGTCAACTAATCAAAATACTATTTCTTTTATATGGTGCTTTTGTACAGGTGGAGAAAAGTAACATTTTTTCTTTCTTTTGCTTGGGATATAATATTTTCACTTTTGGTTTATTTTCAGGTTTTTGAATGTAAATGAAATAAACAGCACACAAAACATCACAAAATGTCACCTGTACTCACATTTTTCATCTAGCAATTTTCAGTGCAAATAAAAATATGATTCTTCTCATTCTAGTATTCTATGAGGCTATATGTTCTGGCCTTGGTGAAAATTCATAAAAGAATAAAGAAAAGGTCACAAAATGCTGAGAAAAAATCGGTAATTTCAATCTTCGGTAAGGTAAAAAGTATTTTTAAAGAGTTTGTCAGAGTGCATATCTTCAAACTATTTAAATTTAAAAGGAAGCCTTAAAAGGATCAAAATGATCTCAAGTAACTTGGTTGCATGCCAGCACAAAACCCAACAGTCTTTAAAATACTACAACAAAATTCTAAAATGTCTCTACTTGTTTCATGAAGGTTTAACTTTTAAGGAAATTTCCCTTCTGCTCTGAGCAATTAGAAACCCAGAAGAAAAATGAAGGATGGTTTTCAAACATTGAATTCTAGACTGCAGAGGAATTGATTTGCCTTTAGGGAATGCAGAGCCCTATGACCACAAGAGTTTAGTGTGATGGCAGTTTTCAGAGTAGGAAAGGGGACCCAACCCCCCTGGAGATCTTGGTGCATTGAAAAACAGAGATCCCCAGCCAGGGAGCTGACCCACATGGTGCAGCAGACCTCTCCTGCCTCGTCCACTGCTCCCCTCAAGCAGTATATTTCAGTCAATCTGCCTGTTCTGCTCCCCATACTGCCTCTGGTATATCTTCTCATGCTCCACACCTCTGGCCTATACCCCAGCTCTTGTATGTATAAATAAATAAATCTTAAAAAAAAAAAAAGAAAAACAGAGATGAGAGTGGAGAAAATTGTAAGTGGCTCAAGTATGTGTACATCAGTGTTGGGGCAGCCGCTCTGGAAGAGGGGCAGATGGTGGAGTATGAATGTGCACACAGAGAGGTGGGACTCCTAAAGGGAGAAAACACCACAAAAGCAGAAGTCAAACATTCCCCAGAGTCACACAGGATAGAGCATAGTTTGTATTCCCAAAAGACAGAAAAGAGAGCAAAATACAGGAGGATTGAGTAGAGCCATCAGAAGGATCTTACCTTCCCAGGGAGGCCAATATATCCCTAGAATAAAAGCTGCTCTCAAGCTTTACTTTCAAAATTTAAAAGGAAGCCTTAAAAGGATCAAAATGATCTCAAGTAACTTGGTTGAATGCCAGCACAAAACCCAACAGTCTTTAAAATACTACAACAAAATTCAGCATTGAAAAATGTAAAATTCTCACCTGGATCCAGATAAAAATTATAAACAAAAATATGACTGAATTAGGAGAAAAAGTGAATTAAAGTCAGCAGACACAAAAATGGAGATTATGAATAATCAGATAAATTTCTGTAAAAGCAATTACAGATAGCATAAATACTGATACTGCCTTCATAATTAGGCCAACCCACATCATCCTATTTCAAGTTGCAGTACTCTACTCCTTCACTCCATTTTCCCTCCCAGGTCTTTTTTTCACCAGAACCCATCACTTCTAACACTACATGTAAAAATATTTTTTATGGATTGGAAGAATCAACATCATCAAAATGGCCATCCTACCAAAAGCAATCTACAGATTCAATGCGATTCTGATACAAATCTCAATGACATTCTTCAAAGAAATAGAATGGAAGGAATTCATATGGAACCACAAAAATCCTCGAATAGCTAAAGCTCTCCTGACTAAAAAGAAGATGAATGGAGGGATTACACTCCCTGACTTCAAACTATACTACAAAGCCATAATAATTAAAACAGCTTGGTACTGGAGCAAAAACAGACACATGGAACAATGGAACCAAACAGAAAACCCAGAAATAAATCCACATATTTATGGACAACTAATCTTTGACAAAGGAGCAAAGAATATGCAATGGAACAAGATTAGTTTGTTCGATAAATGGTGTTGGTAGAACTGGACTGCTACATGCAAAAAAAATGAAGCTAGACCACTACCTCACACCATGCACAAAAACCAACTCAAAATGGATAAAAGACCTGGAGATAAGACCTCAAACCATAAAGTTTATAGAAGAAAAAATAGGCAAAACTCTACTTGACATACATCTCAGCAAAATCTTTAAAACCACTTCCCCCATAGCGAAGGAAGTAAAAGAAAAGATAAACAGCTGGGACTACATCAAACTAAAAAGCTTCTGTACAGCAAAAGAGACAATAATTAAAACAAACAGACACCCTACTAATTGGGAGAAGATCTTTGCACACTTTACAATCGATAAAGGACTGATAACAAAAATCTACAAAGAGCTCACACAACTCAACAAAAACAAAGTCAACAATCCAGTCAAAAAATGGGCAGAAGAGCTAAAAAGACACTTCTCCAAAGAAGAAAAGCAAATGGCCAACAGGTAAAATGTTCAATATCACTTATAATCAGGGGAATGCAAATTAAAACCACAGGGGAATGCAAATAGATACCACCTCACGCCAGTGAGAATGGCGCACATTAATAAAACAGGCAACAACAAATGTTGGCGAGGATGTGGAGAAGAAGGAACTCTCCTACACTGCTGGTGGGAATGCAAATTGATCCAGCCACTATGGAAAGCTGTATGGCGTTTCCTCAAACTGCTAGAAATGGAACTTCCATATGACCCAGCAACACCACTACTGGGAATATACCCAAAAGACACAAAAACACTAATCCGAAAGGATACATGCACCCGCATGTTTATTGCAGCACTGTTTACAATAGCTAAGGTATGGAAACAACCCAAATGCCCAAAAATAGATGACTGGATCAAGAAGATGTGGTGCATATACACAATGGAATACTATTCAGCATTCAAAAAAGACAAACACATGCAATTCGCAGCAACATGGGTGGACCTAGAGGGGATCATGATCAAGAAACAAGCCAGAAAGAAAGAAAAATATCGAATGGTTTAACTTATAACAGGAATATAGGGGAGCCAAATAAGAAAGCGACATTCAGCAGGCAAGGAGGGGAGGGGGAGGGCTCAAGAGGGGAGCACAGAGGACTACGGTGATGGCTCCACGAGTGAACAGGTGGTGGGTAACTTATAGGAACACACAATAATGTAAAAGATACGAATAACAAAAATAAATAAAATATCTACTTAAAAATATATTTTTTATTATTCTAATTGCTTAAATCTATTTTTTTCATTCATTCATTCAACCACCTGTTTTAACCTAGAATACTCAAGTTCTGTGAGAGCTGGACTACTCATCTATCTAGTGTATGTTGTAACACTGCAGCCAAAACCAGTTTCTGGCACATAGTAGGAGCACAATAAATTTCTTTAAAAAAAAGTTACTCATCATCTTTTATATTCATGAAATTATGTAAGGTCTCTGGAAGCCATAAAAGAATTAAAGACCATCATGCATGGTCTTAGGTGTCAACATAATACAGTTAGTTACACGAGTATTTGATCATACAACGCAAATTTTCTTTAGAAATGTAATTTGAAGATCACTTTATGTCTATTTCTTTTCCTTGCCCCTATTAGCTTAAGACCACTTAAGTTCTCTCTGTAATCAGAGATTTGCAGAAATAACCTTGATTCACAAAAACATTGTAGAGATACTAATTTTATATAAATGTACTTTTGTGCAAATAGACTTTTAAAGTATTCTTTCTGTTTATACTGTTTCTTAAAAGAATTTAAGAATATTTGCAATAAAATCATATATGCTTTTTGCCATCATATATTTGTAAGATCATACCTTATTTATTACAAGTGAATATAACTCAGTGCAAAAGGAAAGTGGGTTTTACAGTCCTATTGATGCCACTAGTGTTTGGAACTGAGCAGATCAGTCTGCACCAATCATACACAGATTAAAAAAAAACAGTACAAAAGCAATTATTAGGATGTTCATTATGAAGGACAGGGACTTTGAATATTTTGTAAAGTTGCCAGTGAAAATGCTTTATACACTTAGGTAATAAAACTATATGCTGAAATATGTCCATGTGTATAACTTTTATAATTAAAATTACAATATATCAACTTCATTTAAAATGAATGAGAATATCAACAAAATTCTACAGTCAAATATAACTGGCTCATTTTTCTGATTTCTGTTTGTTTCTTCAAAGTAAGTACCTTGAAATACAAGTTTATTATTAGAAGTTAACTAGTCTGATTTCCTATGCCCCACAGGAATTATTTTCTGGTGTTTTTTCATCATACCAGTCAAAAATCTCCATGACCTTGGTCATATGTCAGGGTTCCCAGATATTCTACTATTCTATTCACCTAAGGATGTCCAAGAAAACTCAACCAAATACATATTTTAAACTTCATTTTTCAGAGGGTTTCTGTTCTTTGTGCTTTCTTTGCTTTTTCACAAAGAACTTTGCTAGAGAAACTAGTATAACTAATATAATAGGATATTAAATAAGACAAAAACAATACATATCAATCATATGCCAAAATGAATTGAGAAAAAGAAAGTCTTGTAAAATTTACAAAAAAAAGAGATACTAAAAAGTCATTACATAATATTTATTATCTCATTCACATGAAGGATATACCATTATGAATATGAAAATTTAAGAGAACTTAAGATTATTTAGCAAGAACAGAGCCTTGCAATAAAAAGGCAAGAGATGAGTGTTGACAAGAGTGTGGCGAAGGGAAACTGTGTGCACTGTGGCAAGAATGTAACTTGATGCATTCACTATGGAAAAGAGTTTGAAGGTTTTTCAAAAAAATTAATATTAGAACTACCCTATGAGTAGGCAAATCCAGTTCTGGGCATATATTCAAAGGAAATAAAAACAGAATCTCAAAAAGATGTCTGCATCTGCAAGTTCTTTGCAGTATTATTCACAACAGCCAAGATATGAAACAACCTAAGAATCTGTCAATGAATGCGTGGATATAAAATATGTGGTATATGTATACAATGGAGTGTTTTTCAACCAGGAGAATGAAGAACATCCTGCTATTTGCAATAACTTAGGTGAATCTTGAGGGCATTTTACTGAGTGATTTAAATCAGACAGAATGACAAATACTGCATGATGTACTTACATGCAGAATTTTTAAAAAGCTGACCTTAGAAACAGGGTAAAGTGGTGGTTACCAGGGGTAAGTGGGGAATGAAGAAATTGTAGCCAAAGGATACAAACTTCCAGTTACAAGAGGAATCTAATTACTGCATGGTACTTATAGTTGATGATTCTGTGTTATATATTTGAAAGTCGCTAAGGTAGTAAACTAAATATTCTTAGCACAAAAAAAGAAATGGTAATTATGTGATAAAATAGACACTATGGTAGTAGTCATTTTGCAATAAATAAATATGTTAAATCAACACATTATATATCTTAAATTTACACATTATACATCAGTTATATCTCAATAAAGCCAAAAAATTAAAAAAAATATCTAATAGTGACAAGAAGGATTGGCAAAGGAGGTATATGATATCAATTAGAAGAAAGGAAGTGATAATTTCGACAGAATACTATAAGGGGATATTTTGTATATGAAATTAGGTTTTGAGCTTATTTAAAGAAATTCCAAAAAGGAAGTACAAATACAATATTAAATACTGTTACTAAATTAAGCAAAAACAAAACAACAGCCATCACAAAAACAAAAAGAAGTATATAATATTTTCTATAGAGGAGAACACGAAATTCCTGATAGTAAATTCAAGAAAAATTTGCCAATCAAATCCTTACATTGTCATAACATAATATTTTTTCAAGCCCAATTTTGTAAAAGGTATAAAAAACAGTCATAGTTTATCTATTTGCTATGATAAATTTTAGTACGAATTAGAGCTTAATATTAAATAGTAACTCAGTGAAAAACTTCATATATGAGCTACAGTAATTTACTGCTGAAATAAATTGATATAAGGATGAAGTTATCTAAAATGTATATTTCTCAAATTGTATTTGTATCAAGTGTATTTTGAAGGAGCCAGGTAGCAATCATTTCAAAACTGAACTAGCTAAAGAATGACGATTTTTCTATAACTATGATCAGAAAGATATTGATAAATTTTATACATTAAAAACTGGCAAAATCAGCAACCGTTGTAAAAGCTGAAAATGCTCATTTCCATACTAATCTTGAAGATAGGCCAATTCTCCTCTGCATGTGAGATACAGATGGGAAAAGAAAAGGCCAACATTTTTTTTCCTCTAAATACACCTTTTGTTTAAACAGCTAGGCACAATGGAGGATTCAGGGGTATGCTCCACGAAGTCTGAATTGATTTCTCTTTGGCAAATTATAGAAGCAGGTATTGCCAATCACTATATGTATCATAAAATAATCTTGATATAGAAACAGGGCTATACGGACGCTATGGCAGGTCAAAGGACAGAGGCCGGGTAGAGGACAGGTCACTGTGAGTTTTCCCCTATGTGCACAATTGCAAGACCACTCAGGTTCAGGGAACAACAACAATGGGGTTTATTTAACGAACAGGGAAAACAGAGTTTCTAAGGCCACTCCGGCTATCTCACCTCAGAAGGTGTGCAGTGTCCAGAAGTCCCAAACAAAAGGTCAGTCGCTCAAGATGGCGCCGACCCGCGGAGGAGGACTTGGGGCGCTTGCGCTGTGAGGACCTGGGGCGCTTGTGCTGGTGAGGACCTGGCCGAGATCCAACTGATGCAGCTGGAGGTGCTCACAGGCTGGGCGCTGAGGTGACCCAGCAGCCACAATCTGAAGGTTCGGATAGACGGTACCGGAGGCTGGACCAGACGGCAATGGAGACAGCTACACAGAGCGATCAGATCAGATACAGCGTGTTAATGACTGATTGGACTATTTTAGGACCAATCAGCTCATTCTGCTTGCCCGCAATGGGTCATTATACAATTTAGGCGCCAAATATGAAGAGACTAGCGTCCAGCCTGCCATCAAGCCTGACCAGAGCCGGACCTCTGTGTAGCCGTCCTGCAACCTTCTGCTGCAGGGTGCGTTGGGTGCTGCAGAAAACTCCAACACGGCCTGTGCAGTAGTGGTGGGGCTGCCCACAGGCTGCAACGTTTAGCACTGGTGGAGAAAACTCTTTCCCAGGGCTCCTGCCTCTTAGTCTGCAGCTGGAGAGAGCCAGTTTTGCTCCATAGCCCATGCTGAGGGGTCCCTGTTTTAATATGACTGCTAAAGAACGTTAGGTTTTCACATTACATTCTTGTAAGCTAGCAGGAATGAATAATTTGTTAAGATTAACTCCAAGATAGCTGAATTTACGTTTTTTTTCCACAGAATTTTGTTTTAAATGTAAATTGTACAACAGTACTTCAGGACAGTTCTTTTGAAGGACAAAGTTGAGCATTCATTCAATAAATGAAGATATTTCTTGAAAGAAAGTCAATCATTATGATCAGATTCATTTCAGAATAAAGCAGTATAAGAAGAAGCCTAACCTACATTTTCTTGGGAGTATGATTAGGTTAAAGAGGAGAGTTTAATAAAATAACCATTAATTAGTATATCCAAAATATTTCTATAAAAGAATGATGAGAAATCTAAATCAAAACATTACTTATAGTAGCATCAAAATTATTAGGTAATCAGAGATAAAGCTTGTAAAACATGTATCAACCCTGTACTAGAAAACACAAAACCCTGCTTGGAGAATTAAAGAAGACTTACAAAAAAGGTAGAGAAATACACATTCAGGGATCAGAGGAACGTAATATTGTAATTCTCCTTAATTTGATTAATGGATTTAATTTAATACTTGTCAAAATTCTTGAAGACATGTTTTGGAGACATTTACAAGATGATTCTAAAATTCACATGAAAACACAATAACGTAGAGTAGTCAAATAGTCTTGAAAAAGGATAAAAATGTTGGAAGACATAAACTATCTGCTTCAAAACTAACAAAGCTATAGTTAATGAAGACATTGTGAGAATTAGCATAAAATAGACAAATACATCATCGGAATAAAAGAGTTCTTAAACAGATTTACATATCCATAGTTGAATGATTTCCAAAAGAGTTACAAAGCCAATTTAGAGAAGAAACAGTATTTTTAACATTGTTCATATGACAGAGAATTTGGATATCCATAAGCAAAACATCTCTAAATAATTAATAATTTTTTTAAATAAATATATATTTTTATTGTTATTTATGTCTTTTACATTTTGTATTCCCCTTGGGTAGCCCACCACCAATTCACCCGTGATCCATCTCCATGGTCCCTTGTGTTCTTTTCTATTCCATTTTGTGCTCTTATCCTTCCCTCCCTCTGCCTCCCTCCCCCCCCCC
>PVIJ01009677.1:0-13072 GCA_004024925.1 Scalopus aquaticus
CCTTTCCTCCCCTCCCCTCCCCCCCCCCCCCCCCCCCTCCCTTCTCTTCCCATCCCACTTGACTGATGCTTCCAATTAATATAACACCAGACATATTGCACATTTCATTATGGTCATTTAAATACATTTTTGCCCCCTTCCCTAAGTTTTAAAACTTTCCTAATGTGTTTCTGCATTTCTAATAATGATCTAAACACAAAACTTAGTAAGAAATGAATGAAACAAAATTTAGGTCACTCATGTCCTATCTGATAGTAATCTCCTCTGCTAGCAAATCCTGCTATGCTACTTACTACATCACCTTCAGCAAGACACAATCTCTCAATAACTCAGGTTCAGCATATCTAACATATCCCCATGGATGTCTCGAGTATGTTAAAATATGTGAAAATACTAGAGAATTACAAATCACCATGCATTACAAACAATTATCCAGTGTCAACAGTTCCATTAATTATATATTTTCAGTAAATATCGATATCTTGTTAAAAACACAAAATTTGCAAGCTGACAATAGATCTGAGGCAAACAATGGGGGAGAGGAAGGGAGATGGTCAAAAGAGGGGAGGGAAGAGCACAGGAGACTATGGTGATGGTTCACAGGTGCTAAGGTGGTGGGAGAACTACGGGGACTACACCGGAGAGGAGAAATCAAATACTGTGCAAAAACGAATAAGGATAAAGAAAATATATATATTTAATTTAAAAAGTAATACCCGGTTCTACTAGGAATTTACCAATCTATTTAACTACAAACAGTTGATTAAGATGCAGCAGGATGAGTTCTCACTGACAGCAACACCCAATAAGCATGACACTTTTTTTGATATACAAGTTTTCAAATTTTGTCATTCTAACAACTACATCCAGTTGTTCTCAAACATTATTTTATTAACAATCATGTTGAATTGGATGAAAATGTGTGTGTGTGTGTGTGTGTGTGTGTGTGTGTGTGTGTGTGTGTATGTGTTTTCCTGTATAAACACTGGAAAACATTTGAGGTATATGTAAAAGTGTCTGGGATATTTCACAGTGTCTGGGAATATATTAGCCATACACCAACTATACATTTACCTGAGAGAAGTTTTATAATGAGCACCTTACAAGCCATACATGAGTACAAAAAGCTACTGTCATTACAATTCACCGATAGACAACTGAATGAATTTATTTCTGATTAATGTTAAGGATAGTCTGAAGATATTTAGACTGATATGTCGTCAACAATGAAGAAAATAAACAATGTTTAAAATACGTATGTCCTGGAATCCCTTATTATTCAAGTCACGGTTGTTACAAACAATCCATAGTTGAAAATACAGAGAACTAAACAACATCAATTTTATCCCACATATTTTATGATTATTTAAAATGCTATAAAGTATGTTTCAGATTCTCTGCTTATTTAAGGGATAAAACGTGAATGTCTGCCAAAGTAGGTGACAATGTTAAGGCAAATAATGATCTTCAAAAAAGAAAAGAGAGCCACACCATATGGCAATGAAGCCACTTACACGCTCATTTAGTTGCAGAGAAATATAAAGTCATCTGTCAAAACTAAAATATTAAAGTTAAAAGCACCCTTTCAAAATTATACACTAACAAACATGATAATTAATTCTAAATTCAACTAGGCCAAAAAACACAGATTCTTTAACCTATAGAGTAAGTGTCAAAATTAGAAACTGTCTAATTTATCATATTCCACAAATAAAGCTGTGCATAAGATATTCCTTGCCTCTAACCTTAAGCATTATTTTAACATTGCTACTTAATAGTGGTAGTCTGCCAAAATTTTATTATATTCATATAAAACACTAGTCAACATGTTTCATACTTCTATTTTTAACAGAGTGAGCAAGGCTTTAGCTCTTGAATGTTTAATAAATATTTACACAATGATTACTGGAAAAAATACACATTTCAATCTCTTAAATATTCAAGATCACAATAACTACTGCCTGCTCTTACAAGAATTCACTATTAAATTCGTCCAAATTATCTGTGCTTTGAATTTAAAAATACATGTTTAAAAATATTCATTCAAAAATAGTTCTGTCATTAAAGTTGAGTCCACAAAACTAGCAATACTGCTTTCATAATTTCTATTACGGAAGAATATAATATAGCTGAGATTCTTACAAATATCGCTTCTAGACTCCACCCATTCCATTGCAGTCCATTTCAATATCATGCATGCATTCATTCTTATTTCCCAAAGATTTTTATAGGTAGTGCAAAGGGAGCCCAGGTGTTTAAAACCTCTATAATTAGTAATTAAATTACATAAAATGATTATTTACCTAAAATAATGTCTAAAAGGTAGACAAGTATTAATTATAGGTAATCAGGATGGATTTTTCCCTTAGTATTCATTCATAAAACCTACTAAACACCTTTAACTTTTTCTCACATATAATATCGTCACTAGGAAACCTTTAACAGACTTTTATAAAATATTTCAGAAACCTGTTGCAATTTGCGTGTGAATCATAATTAAAGTTACACTGTAAATAAAATTCATGATAAATTCGAAATCTACACTAGCCAATTAAATCATATTTATGACAATCCACTGATGACTAGGGTATACAATATGGGAGAATATAAGGAACAGAAGAAAAAAGGTAATTTATAAAGATGATAGGAATCCATACTTTTGCCAAAGTTAGAAAAGTCTTAAAAAATTCAGGGCAGTGAAGGGTCCAGTTCTGTTCCATTAACTGCAAGCCCAAATGGTGATATGAAGGTAGTGAGAAACCAAAGAACTCTCAGCTCTCTTACTCTCTATAGCAAAAACACTTCTGTTTAGTGTTTTTTAAATACTATATACTTTTCTTAGACTACTTTCCTTATTAAATCAATAGTTATTTTAGGAAATCTGGAAATTACAAAATAATATCAATGAGAAACATTTTAATTACCCATATTTCAAGAATTTAGCACAAACAATTTTTGTAGTTTGGTATATTTTCTTCCATCCCCTTTTTCTATGTATATGTACATGAATTTTAATATACTCTGCATAGTACTATGAGTACAAATTGGCATTCTGCTTTTTCACTTAACACAGCAGATATTTAGGAGTGGTAGTTTAAGTATCCTTTAAAAACAGTGTTTCAGAACTACATTCACCTATCATGGCTTCGTTAATTGACTTTACGATAATTTACTTAAAAGTTCTCCCGTTGTAGGTATTTAGGTAGGTTGTTTCTAATTTTATGTTTGTGTATTTAACAATGCATATAATATTGAAGATTTATCTGTAGATTTATCTACACCTCCAATTTCCTTCTTTAGGGAAGAATTCTAAAACTAGATGTCTAGTTCACAGGTATCAAATTTTTAAACGCTACTGCTATACATTGCCAAATTGCTTCATCATAAAGACTGTATACATTTTTATTTGGTTCCACATTTAATGAAGGCAGTTGCTTTTCACTTTTAGATTTATATTTCAAATGTGTGATGACTTCAAGCATAAATTGCTGATTTACCTTGTAATTTACTATTCCCTCATTAGATGTCAATGCTATAAATTGAAAATCTGAGAACATTTCAAAATACTTAATATAACATATTTACAATTATGTTCAGTTACCTTTAATTTGCAGTTTAAAGAGTTATGATTACCTTCACCAAGCTTTACCATACTCCCACTTGGCTAGAACTATAGTTTTAGAAGGGAAAAAATATATATATGATGATACCTTACACACAGAGTGAGAGTTTGAGTCATATAGACCTGAATGAAAAGTAGTAAATTACATCTAATAAGACGTATCCTGGGGAAATCACTTAAGTACATTTGACTCTATTTTTTCAACACTAAAATGACAGAGTTACACCTTTTTTGGCTTATTTTGCATATGTCATCAGATACTGATGATGTAAAACCATGTTCATCATCATTCTAAAGCACAGCTGTCAAGAAAAAATTCCTCTTACGTATACAGTTAGAAATGTTAGTGTTTCATTTGTAGGTTCAGCCTTTTCCACATAGTCAGACAAGTTTTTCTCAACATGCACAGAGTAGCCCTCTTCAAATAAATGGCACTTTGAAAAGAACTAAAATCAATAGAAATGTTGTGAACCATAGGAAGTCTGTTACAATTACTTAAATAAAACAGATTATTTTATGAGCAGTGAAGAACTTAGGAGCTTTTGTCATCTGTCATTTTTCCTAAAAGAAAACTAAATCATGCTCCCCTTTTATGATTTAAAGAATGTAGTTTGTTAGATATAATCTGGGTGTAGTTATGTCAGAGAACATGCTATCTCTGTCTGAGAATTTCATCTTTCCTCTCAGAGTGAAGATAAGGTCACTCTTTTCCTGTCTGTCACGTGAAATTCCTCTCATCTCTTCTTGACACCCCAGGTCCATACACACAGAATAAATATCCCTAGTTTGCTTCATTATTGTTTAGAATTTACAGCCATATAAATTCTCTATACATGTTATTCGATTTTGGCCTTTTCTGTTACTAACCTGACGTTAATTTGCTTACCTGTCCAGCCTCAGAAAAACCAAGATAAAGTGGGTGAATTTTCCCCTGGCCTTGAAACATTCTTAAAATAGGAAGTAAAGGATTATTAAATATGTAAGGAATATATTCAAGATGAAGAAAGTAAATCAAACAAGCAGTAATTAAAAAGGGAATGAAGGGGCTTCCCTGGTGGTGCAGCGGTTGAGCGCTATGCTGTGGAGCTGTTGGCAGCACGCAATGCGAGTTTAACACCCAGCAGGGGAGAATCCCACATGGGGTGGCAGACCTCTCCTGCCTCGCCCGCTGCTCCCCTCAGCAGTGTATTTCTGATCTGCCTGTTCTGCTCCCCGCTGTCTCTGGCAAACCCTCTCGCCGCCCCAAGCCTCTGGCCTGTACCCCCAGCTTGTATGTATAAATAAATAAATCTAAAAAAAAAAAAAAAGGGAATGAAGAGGTAAAAAAAAAATACAGTCAGAAAGACGTAAACGAAGTATATTTAATATAATGTCTAAGAAATGAACAGGATACCATAAAACAGAAATAATCACAAAACCGGAAGTTCTTAAGAGATAGAAAATAGGGCCTGCCTGGTGGCATGATGGAGTTTACCGCGGTGCTGTGGAGCTGTCTGCAGCTGCTGTGCGAGTTTGGTGCCCAGCCAGGGAGATTCCCACACGGTGCAGCAGACCTCTCCTGCCTTGCCTGCTGCTCCCCTCAGCACTGTATTTCAGTCATCTGCCTGTTCTGATCCCTACTCTGTCGCTGGTGAGCCCTCTCACTGCCCCACACCTCTGGCCCGCACCCCAGCTTGTATGCAAAAATAAATAAATCTTTAAAAAAATAAAAAAGAAATAGAAAATAGATGATAATAAAAATAAACTCAAGGAAATTACCAGAAAACAGACACACACACACACACACACACACACACACACACACACACACACAAGAAAAGAAGAAAAAAATAGAGAATACAGGACAGACAGCATTTTTCCATTAAGGTTGCAGAAATAGAGAAATCAAAGAGCGAAAAATGACAATAATGGTATAACAGTAACAGGAATAAAATTATCAAGGTTGAAAGACCAGTTTTAAAAAAATACATCCATATAGTTTACATATATACATATACAGCAAAGAGATAATAAAATTTCCTGAGAAAAACAGCACTGACCATCAGAATAATCTCTGACTTCCAAAAACACAGGATAATAGAGGCTTCAAAATTCTGACATGATGCTGCCTATGTTCACCTCAACTATCATTCAAGCACTGTTGTATAATAAAGATAGTTCAAGCTTGTAAGGAGTCAAAAAACTTTACCAGGCATCTTTTCTTAGAAGGCTGTTGGAAACAGATGAGATGGAGATAACACAATATCCTATTACAAAACCAGGAAAGAAAATTCCTACAAGGATACCACTTGTAGCCTAAAAACAACAGTTAAAACTGATGCAGAAGGAAGAGGGGTTATATTGTGAACAATGTGGGATCAACATAAAACAAGTTTAATGTAGTTAATAAATTATGTTACGCATTTCATATGAGTCTGTTTTCTTCCTTATCCCCAGACTTTCTCTTTCTCCCCATTCAGCTCAAGAATATAGGAGCAGCAAAGGGGGAACTATAGAGAGAGTAAGTTGTCTATAAAACATCTTGGAAAGTACTTTCTTAAAATGTTTTTCATTAAAAGTAAAAGAGGTAATCAAAGTAATTTAACCTGATTGCTAATTACTGTCTCTGGAATGTGTTAATTGTTGTACTGTATTTGTAAATAAGAAATAAGCATCAGTAAAATAGAGCTTAATTACTTACACTGTATTTCTTCACTCACTCCCCCATCGCCACCCTAATTCACCTTATTCTTCCTAAACATAGATTTCCACAACTCACTCACAGACAACGACCCTGCCTCTAGTTCCAGTTAAAATTAATTTCACAGAATAACTTATCTTCATAACAGCCCTCTAGCAAAAGAACTTACAAGAGTTCATTCCCTAGGTTTAAAGTACAGTGGCTGGCCTTGAACACCCTGCCTCTACCTACTTTTTCCTCACATCCAATAACTTTGTGTGGCCAATTACTAATGTCTCTTCTTGCACTATCATCCTTCCTTACATGGCCTGCTAAAAGTTTGCTTTTTGGTGCATGCTTTGGTCACTCCAGAAGGTTTTCTATTTAGCTCACTTATCTTCCAAATTCTCCCCCTCTATCCTACTCCAGCTCAAGCTTTAATGCCTCTAAAATGCCTTCTCTGAAAATTCCAAGCACAGAGATTTAGCCCATCACACAAATGACTCACACAACACCCACTTCACCTCATAACACTGGTCAACAATTTTTTACAAAAGTCATGTCACTGAAATAAAATTAGTCATTTCCTATCAATTTGTATGTGTTCAACACGAATATGACAGTCAAATTCTAATTTTGGCTCTAGTTTTTTTTTTTGTGATCTGCAATAAATTGATGTTTACATCAAGAAAAGCATGCCAATAGTAATAGGCCTATGGTTAATACCTGTAAAAAAATCAAGTCATAGACCATTTCTTAGATTTCTTCGCTTGTCTCTTATACAGCTGTTCAGGAATAGAATAGATGGAAGACGATTTCCATCGTGCAAAAGCACAGCCTTAAGACTCAGTTTCAAAGAGTCTAGAAATAATCTCCATTCTTGTGGGTCATGAGTGATTTCTAAGGCATTCATGAGGCCCTCAATATCAAAACAGAATACCAGAGTACTTTCCTTTCTGAAGAAAGGCTCCAACTGCTGGTGTGGCTTTTGATAGAAAGTAATTGTGACATCTTCTTCTAGAAGATTCCATTGTTGGAATCTTGATCCTAGCAATTCTGCCTTGTTCTTGGAAAAGTCCAAATCACGAACCAGGTCATTTAGTTCTTCCTGTGTTAGTCTGTGTGGGGTTGATGATGCAGCACAGTGAAAATCTGGATCACTGCATGCTGATGGAACAGGAGAAGAACAGGTCGGCTCACCCTTGTCCTTATCAGATGAATCAAGAGAATATTCTGCTGGAGGTTCTGGAATAGGAAGTCCCTCACTATGTGGAACTGGTCTCAATGCAGATGGAATGTTTGGGTAGAGTATTCTTGACTTCTTTTGTTTCATTATTCCACCAGAAAGAGGAGGAACCAAGCAGAAATAACAGTCTTTTATGTGGTTGCTTGGCTCTCTCCATACCATGGAGACGGCAAATGGCATTGATGGTCTTTTGCCATTTAACCACTGTGAAAGCTGTGTTGTACATGTAGCACCGCATATATGAGGGGCCCAAGGCTTATCTTGGTCACCAACTTTGCATCCAGAGTCAAGATGATAAGCCTTCTTCACTTGAGAAGTGATCCTTTTCTTCTGGTTGGCAAATGTCACTTCCCTACCAATAGAGCAGAAATTGTCCACGCTATTAATGCACTTTTGAGGCATTACTGTTCTGTATTGTCCCAAAATGGATCAAATAATAACAATTCTATGGAACAGTAGCTTAAACTGTCTTGCACAAAGTCTGAAATATTTTCAACGTTCAAACTTTCTGACAGGGCTTTCTATAGTGCACTTCTTATGTCAGCTTACTTCAGCAGCCACCTGGCAGTAGTATTGCATTGCATCAGAAAATGATGCAATCAACTCTAGATGATGTGTGCATGATGGTATTATGCAATGCGATGCAATATTACATCATTCTAGGCTGATTTAGGATGTTGTTACAGTTGTTACTGGATAAATTGACACGGTGAAACATATAAAATGAATTACATGAAATATCTTCAAAACGAGAGCTAATAAACAATTTTCAGGGTTACATTCATGTTCAGCACACCAATACTACAGATAGGGCCTTTTTAAGTTAGTAACCATCTCACCATTGACCAGTGTAATTAGCGTGCATTTAAATATGTTCCCATTCTCTCATTCTATACAATTCTTTTCCCTATCTTGTTTTCCTATAAAGAGGTAAACAGTTCTGTAGCAGGAAACATATCAAACTCCTTTACAGCCCATTATGATTAAAATAAAAAATCGAACCCAATAAAGCTTTTTGTGTCAAAAAATCAAGGTCCCCACAGCATTTTCATGCACATGTCACATACTTAGGAAATGTTGATTGACTAGCTACACATATTGTACTTACACAGCTGTCAAGTCACTTGGCCACTAACCTTTGTGTTATTTAACTGCTGCCTTTCATCTTTTAGACCTGAATCTATACTTTAGCACATATCAGGCAATGTTGTCACACAACCCAATTTCCTATTTACAGGAAATAGATCAGCATGTAAAAATTTTATAAAAAAATCACTGACATATATGGTGATCAAAAAATAGTCTGCTACCAGAATTTTTCACTAAATTCACTTCACAATTTTTATCTTACTACACTCTCAATTAAAATTAAATGTATTGTGGAAATGTGGCACAATAGATATTGAGAAGGCATTTCTGAAAATTTTTCTTTGAATTTCATGTTACTTCAACTTTAGTATTTTAGGGGAAAATATCCAGTAAGAGTTTTGCATTAAAGAACAATATGATAAGAGAAATGTGAGAAAAGCCTTGGTTGTATTCTGTCAAAGCTGACTTCCAGTAGCACAAATAAGTGTTGTAAACAGAAACCCTGTCATTCCAGCTTTGCAGAATGTTTTATTGTTCTTCTCACCACTCATTTCCATATGGTGAAAGGTACTTAGAATGGACCATAACTACTAAGAGAAGAAAATTCTAGCAAATTTTCTATAGAAAAATTCCAATTACCTATCTCTAAGAAAACCCACATGTAAGTCCCTAGTCTCCAGGGAACAGGTTGTCATGAGCCATACTGTACTCTGAGAAAAGCCTTTGTCCTTTTCTTTGCTTTTCTTCAAAAGCAAAAGAACTCCTTTTGTTCTCAGTTCCTGGAAATTTGCAAAGCTATACTAAAGAAAAAGAGTAGCCAAATTGGGCATGTTAGCATGAACAGACATTCAATAAACAGGAATGGAATGGAGGAGATTTATACCCCTTTTGTCAAGACAATAAAAACATCTGAAGTTTCCCTTGTCAACAAGCCAGCTTCTAATGTTGTGTGTAAAATTCACAAGAGGTCTTCCTGCAGGTGGCATCCTGGACTATTGTTGCTGTCAGAGAAGACTGTTTTGTCCCACTTGCTCTTCAAATTTAACAACTGCCTTTGGTAACTTGAGAAAATTTGGCTCAGAAAATTTGTTAAAATGTACAATAAGATTGCTTGCCAAGGTAATGGTAAAGAACAGGTGCTGCTGGAGTCAGAGGTGGAAGCGAAAAAAGGAACCACACAGAGGTAAGAAGCCTAGGAAATGACCCCCAAACAAGGCAGCCTGTGCCTCACACTGTTACCACCACCTGGCCTGGGTAGAACCATCTCACCACCAATTGTAAATTGCACAGCTTGCAGTTGTCTCACCTCCCATTGGCAGGGCTGGCCACCTCTACTTCTGACATCGTCACTTTTTTTTCTCCTTTCTAGTAGTTCTATTTTTAAAATTTTGATTCACTTCCCAATTCCAAATGTATAAGGAGTTAGAAGTTTGTTTTTTTTTTTTTTAAAGATTTCATTCATTCATGCATACAAGTTGGGGTACAGGCCAGAGGTGTGCGGTGGTGAGAGGGTTCACCAGAGACAGAGTGGGGAGCAGCACAGGCAGATCGAAGGAAATACACTGCTGAGGGGAGCAGCGGGCGAGGCAGGAGAGGTCTGCCGCACCCTGTGGGAATCTCCCTGGCCGGACGTCGAACTCGCATCGCTGCTGCCGACAGCTCCACAGCGCAGCGCCCAACCGCTGCGCCACCAGGGAGGCCCAGGAGTTAGAAGTTTTTCTGATTTGTTTGAGCTCCTGATTTGCAGTAAAGGAAATAATCTATCTTATTTATTAGAAATTTCTATTTGTTGTTAAAGGTGTTATATACAAGGTGCTGTGGATTTCAGACTGATTTCTTTGGACTGTTTGTACATTAAAGGAAGTATAACCAATTTTTTATTTTACTTAGTAGAAATTCACACTTGCTGTTAAAGACAGAGGGTCATATTTTTATAACAAATACATTCAGAGGGTTCGATTTTTTATCTCTTCATTTGTTAGTATATTTTACCTGGAACAACTTTAGAGACGAGGCTGTTAGCCTGAGATCAGATACCAAAAGGTGGTTTAGATCGTCGTTGACCTTGGAGGTCTGAGGAAGCAAGTTCCTACATTAATGAAGTACTCAGTACTCAGTCTCACCATGTGATATGAAACACTAAGAATTCAAATTGTAAGGGAAGAAAACCTAGCTTAGGTTCATGTGCTAATAGAAAAATTACAGATTTACAAGAGAAAAAGGAGAAATTCATTAACATGAGTATTAGACATATACTTAGGGGCTGTAGGAGATGAGAAACCCAAAAGAGTGGTTAGAATTTGAGGTATATATACCTTAGTTTGCAGAGGAAAGGAAGGAAAGTTATAGAAAAGCAAAGGAACTTTCGCAAAGATAAATGGCCCTTTAAGAGAACAGATGGGGAAATGTGATAGTCTCATGACATTGTCTGGGTGCAGGGAGAGTAGAGCTACTATCCGGAAGGAAATATAATGACTTGAGTTTTTTTGTGAGGTTCTGCCTTTAGGCAAATAATGGATTTCAGGAACTCAAATGTATTCAATGGAAAATAGTTCTTATGCTATAAAGGTATATTTGGGTGGAATATCTTGAGCCCCTACATAACACTCCCCCCGGTTCCATCATACTCATTTTCACCTCTTCTCTATTCTTTCACTATTGTGTTTGTTTGTTATTTTAATTTTGGCTCTAGTTAAGTATATTTTGACTGAGAGTAACCAAGGTAAAAGCCAATTATTCCAAAACTCTAGGCAGAATTTCTTTGACACAACCTCTTCTTCCTTTTGTTTGTGGGAAAAAAAGTCACCAAATGGAGACCATCTTACCACGTCCCACCACAACTGAACAACCTAGTTGCAGCTTCAGCTTCTTCCTAAAGTGGAAATCTATTTAAAGCAACTTATCTAGAGTTTATTAGTCATAACTAATGAGTTAATGTGCATGACTAAGACCATTCATCCCCTCCCCTAATAGAAGGTGGTTTTGCCTAAAATAATCTTGCTTTTCGTTTGCTAATAACTTTATCATACTCTCTGACTATAAAAACCTTTCATTTTATACAATTTCTTGCAGTGCCTTTCTAGTAGCTAGATAGGATGCTGCCTGATTTATGAATCATTTATTATGCCAATTAGACCTTTATAATTAACATCACTGGATTGTTGTTTAAAACTTTGCACAATTTTATCATTACCCATAGAGAAAAGTTTCCAGTTGAAAAATTTTGCATGCCATTTGATATCCTTGTTCAGATTTTTCTATATTTCTTAATTAGTCTATACAGTTAGGTTTTATTTTTTAAATATATTTTCATTTTGGAAAAAATATTTTAAACGTTCTACCAAAATGATTGGGTTTGTTCAAACTACAGTTTGGGTCTCTTTATCTCTAAACCACAAAAGACATGAGAGCTGATCTCCTATGCTATTCAGTCTTTAGTAAGTGTCACAGTTCTTCTGGAATTTCAAGTTGTTACATCAAAATAAAAAAATATTGAACAGAGCAATTAAAAGCAAGGAATTGACAGTAACCAAAAGTCTCCTCAAAAACAAAGTTGTAGGATCAGGTAGATTCACTTATGAGTTCTACCAAACCATCAAAAACAAACTAATACCTATCCTTCTCAACCACTTCATAGAAGAAGAGCCAATGCTTCCAAACACATTTTATTAGTCCAACATTACTTTGATATCAAAAGTAGGCAAAAAAGTTACAATAAATAGAAAATGACAGTACATTATCCCTGATGGACATGGATGTAAAAACCAGCAACATAATCTTAGAAAAACGAATTCAACATTCTAACCAAGTGAGATTTATTCCAGGGATACAAAATGGTTTGGGGAATAGGGCAGCCACATGCAAAAAAAAAAAAAAAAAGAAAGAAGGAAACTAGATGGCTATCTCACAGCATATAAAAAAAATAGTTCAAATGGATAAAAGACTTTGATGAAACACCTGAAATCATAAGACACATAGAAGAAAAGAGGCAAAACAATCCACTCTCAGTGATCTATTTGGGGAATTGACGCTTATGGCAAGGGAAGCAAAAGGGAAAATAAGCAAATGGGATTATATTAAACTGAAAAGTATCTATACAGGGAAAGAAACTATCATTAAAATAAAGACATACCATAAAATGTATAGAAGAAAAGATAGGCAAAACTCTACATGACATACATCTCAGCAAAATCTTGAAAGACTCATCCCTCAAAGCGAAGGAAGTGAAAGACAAGATAAACAGATGGGATTACATCAAAATAAAAAGCTTCTGTACAGCAAAAGAGACATTAACCAAAACTAACAGACACCCTACCAACTGGGAAAATATTTTTACACACAGTACATCTGATAAAGGACTGATAACAAAAATTTATAAGGAACTCACACAACTCAACAAAAACAAAGCCAATAACCCAGTCAAAAAATGGGCAGAAGAGCTCAAAAGGCACTTCTA
>PVIJ01009677.1:13172-65370 GCA_004024925.1 Scalopus aquaticus
ATGGCCAACAGATACATGAAAAAATGCTCAACATCACTTATAATCAAGGAAATGCAAATCAAAACCACTATGAGATACCACCTCACACCTGTGAGGATGGCACACATTAAAAATACAGGCAACAACAAATGCTGGAAAGGATGTGGAGAAAAAGGAACTCTTCTACACTGCTGGTGGGAATGTGAACTGGTCCAACCACAATGGAAAGCTGTATGGCGATTCCTCAAACTGCTAAACATGGAGCTCCCATACGACCCAGCAATACCACTTTTGGGGATTTACCCAAAGGACACAAAAACACTAATCCGAAAGGATGCATGCACCCGTTTGTTCATTGCAGCACTATTCACAATAGCAAAGGTATGGAAGCAAATCAGATGTCCAAAAATAGATGATTGGATCCAGAAGATGTGGTACATATACACAATGGAGTACTATTCAGCATGGAAAGAAGATAAACACATGCAATTTGCAGAGACATGGATGGAATTAGAGGGAATCATACTCAGTGAAATAAGCCAGAAAGAAAAAGAAAAATATCGAATGGTTTCACTTATAACAGGATTATAGGGAGGCCGGGTGGAAGAGAGACAGTCAGCGGTGTGGGGGGTGGGGGAGGGGAGGATAAGGGCACAAAATGGAAGAGAGGAGAATACAGGGGACCATGGAGATGGATCACGGGTGAATTGGTGGTGGGCTGCCCAAGGAGAATACAAAATGTAAAAGACATAAATAACATAAATAACAATAAAAAAATAAAAAATAATAATAATAAATAAAATAAAATAAAGACATACCACTAAATGAAAGACAATATTTGCACATCATACATGTGGGGATGAATCAAGGGGCTAATATCTAGTATCTACAAAGAACTCATATTTCAACAAAAATAAAACTAAATCCAATCAACAAATGGGTATAAGACCTAAATAGACACTTCTCAAAAGAAGACATACAGCTGGTGTGTAGGCAATGATAAAATGTTTATCATCACTTATCATGACAATCATATTAAACTCACAGTAAGATACTATCTCACACACGTAGACTATCCCATATCAAATAGTCTAGGAACAAGTGCTATAGAGGGCATGGACATAAATGGAGATAAAGGAACACTATACATGGTTGGTAGGACTGTCCAGTTGCTATGAAAATGATATGGAGGCTTCTCAATATATTAAAATTAAATCTACCATATAATACAGTAATTCCATTCCTAGCTATCAACCTGAATAATGTAAAAACACTAATCCAAAGGGATATATGCATTCCTATATTCACTGCAGCACTCTTTATAATAGCTAATTATGGAAGCAGCCTAACTGCCCAAGGACAGATGAGTGGGTTAAGACTTGCGTATGTACACAAATATAATACTACTCAGATATAAAATAATGGTGAACTTTGGCCATTTGCTAAAATCTAGATGAAACAGGGTATCATCTAAGCAAAATAAGCTAGAAAGAGAAAAACAAATATCAGATAGCTTTATCCATATTAAGAATGTAGAGAAACAAAACAAAGAATCAGACAATAACAAACCCTTGAAATCTGAGTGTAAAACTGAGGCTGGTGGGTGGGGAGTGGTGAGGCAAAGGAGGAAGTGGCACAGTGTACTTAGTGGAGGAGTATGGCTTCCTTGGCGGTAGGTATAGTGCGGTAACATACACCAGAATATGTGGGATCATTTATTTCTGAATGATATACATTGTTATATAACAATGTTACTTTAATAAAGTTCACAGAAATGCTCCAACAGTCTCAAAGATAATCTGGAAGCAAGGGAATCATATTACTGCATATTTTAAAGGAATATTCCATAGAGAACTTTATAAAGATAAGAAACACCAAGTCTACTTTCATAACTGAACCCAAGGTGTCCACACTATATAACATATACTATTAAAGAAGTCCTGTGATTTGTGTGTGAATCACCATATTTTTAAAGATTCTTCATTTTATTATTATTTCTTACAAGTCAAATTTTATTTCTCAATATATTGTTATAACTGCTTGATTTTAATTATAGTTATTTCATCCATCTTATTATGAAATAAGTATTTAATAATGTATTCTGGTTATTTATTTCCTAGAGTTAAAATTAAAATTGGATGTATCAGTTATGCCCGTTTTGCTAAAAAATAATTTTTTTCACTTAATCTTAGTTTCTTCAAAATCACTTTTAGATTGTTTAAAGATAATGTATTATCACATAATTGTTATTTAAAAATTCACACACTTGTTTATTTTACAAATTGAATTTCATATTGATCTTCTATGAGAGATACTCTTCTTATGAATCTAAGTGTAAAGAGACGTGGAAAGAATTTTTTCCATCTGTGACAACATAAGATCACACGTAGATGAGGAATCACCATATCCATTTGCCAGACTTTAACATTTGATTATTTCATCCCACATACAAATATTGAGAACTTGCTATGTGCAAAGTACTGCAATAGATCTAGGGAAACAAGGTAAATTAGATCAGGTCCATGCTCACAAAGAACTCATATTCTAGGAAATTTATTCCATTGAAATAGATGTGAAGGACAAAAATGGCCTGCCTTCCTGGTTGTTATATGTAGTAGAATGGTGCTGTCAGAATTTAGTATGACTTAAATTCAATGCTCAATATCAGATGAAGCTTTTTCCAGTTTCACTGCCCCTGTTCACTATATCTGAACTCCTAAATATGCCTTAGAAGGACATTCATGATCTGCCCCTTCTTAATTATTTAGACCTTTCTATCTTAAACACTATACTTCAAACATCATAAATTATTTTGTAAACAAAATTTAATATTATTCCACTCTGCTGCACATCACTCACTGAGCATCCTTCCCCAGTCTAGTTTATGTGCTCACCTCATTTCTCATATTGCACTTCACACTTATTCCTACTGTTTTCACTCATCACACTGTGTTGTACTTGCCTATTTTCTTGACTGACTTCCACGAGACTATAAGATGTTATATGTTGACAAATATTATTCACTATAATAGACTCAGTATAAAGTAACTAGCACTTAATAGGTACACAATAACTATTTGTTGAATGAATAAGTGAACTGCTTCAATTTTTGTTTTCTAAGAGAAACAGATTATTGCTAATTGGTCCATTCCATGATATTTCAAGTAGAAAGCAAATAATTTCAAATGATAGCACAATCTATTAGTAATTATATTTATTAAAATCTCTTAAAGTATAATTATGTGACAATTTAATTTAATATACATAAAAAAACAGTCGGCAATTTCTCATTAGTTGTTCTTTTTTCCAAATCCATATTAACGTAGGATTCAAGTAACCACTGAGATACATTTATATAAGCTAATTAATATAATTACTAAACAAAATATATGACTTCGAATAAGCCCTCATTAAAGTTACCACGATAGTATTAGTGCTAGCAGACTAGTTTATGATGATGACAGCAATGAATATTTATCATTGATGTTATAGACAAATTATATGAAAGAATTGTATATTCATGATAAAAATACAGAGTGATAACAATTTAGACACCTATAGAATTCTTTCAAAATATTGAAAAAAGCAGAGCTAGACATCTATTTCACTAGTAATACTATTTTAAGCATTTTAGATTAAACAGAACAACACACCATTGTATTGGGTAAGAGAATGTGAAATGCAATTGTGTGATTTTACGATTCTTTGTAATGAATGGAACAATTCTCCCCAATGTCCAAAAATATAAGTAAACAATATTGACATCTGAATGTTTTTTGACAAAAACAACAGTTATACAGAGAAAGAGGGGGAATGTTTTTAAATTCTCCAACAACTCAAAAGGTTTTACAAATATTTATAAATGGAAACCAATAGAGGGCTTACCTGGGGTCAAATGAAAGAGGCCCTAAAGCATCAAAAGCTATTTCCAATGTCCAGTTGGAAGATCTAAAACAGAGAGTAACAAAGACAGTTTGTGACAAAGCTGACACACAGTATTCTGAAAGGAGTGAAATCAATTGTGACATTTTTCATTTATTTGTAAATGCCTCTTTGGCAGTACACTCACTCAAAACGACAGTTGCTTCTTAGAGAATAGGGGAGGTGATAGTAAACTAGAGGAATCCTGACAGTTACTTTAATGAGATTCTGCATTAGGGCTACTTTTAACACTTTTCCCAAACAAGCAGCTTGCCCTTCACTTTTAATATCATAACTCAGTAATTTGGAAAGTGTTATGTCTATGATAAACAAAAGCAGCCAATCATTAATAGACATTGTTCAGTTTATTTTTCTCTTATCTTTCAGTTAGAAGAAAACATTCCAGTGCAAGTACCTAAATATTTTCAACCATATAGACCACCAACCTCCTTTTCATTAAAATTACTGTTTTTATTAAAACAGGAATACGGAATTTAACTGATCAACTGAAGACATGCTCTTCAGTAATTCATATTTTTTTGGAAATGTCAGGGAGTACAATCTAAGTGATACCTTTAAATTTTCTAATTTTCATGTATTAAGTTCCTAAGGAAATGGAAACTATAGACAAAGCAGTCTTACTAGCTGTTGTAATTTGAGCAACTCAGTTAAGTGGTCTGAAGATTCCTCTTCATTTATGTATTCAGTTGTCCTCTGATCCTATGCTAAGTGCTTAGTAAAGATGCAAAAGATCATAAACCTACTTCTACAAAAATGTAAATTAAATTGCACAAGGAAAGTACAATTACATTTTGGGAGAGCCCAATAGGCTAGCCCTATTAGTTAATGAATCACCTATTAGTTAACGAATAAGTATTTGCTGCATAAAGTTGCATAAAATCAAATCTCTGGGCCTGGCAAAATAAAAGTTTGTGCATTTTGGCATTATATATGAGTTATGGGTATATATGAGTTATGGAGTTATGGGTTCACATTCTAAATCCCAGAGAAATGAACTATGACCATAATGAAATGAACTAAAAGACCATAAAGAAGTAACAAACTTCCTAAGTTCCAATTTCCTTATCTACATAGTTACTAATATTAACTATATGCAGTTATCTCCAGCACATAATAAGATGTCAAAATTCATAATTATGAAGATTTACTATGACCAAAACAAATGGCATCTTTCTCAAATAAAACAAGAACAAAAGCAGGAACAATAACTATATAAAACTAATTCTGGCATCAGAATACTATTATAAGGACTTCGGTTCCATCTCTCTATTACTAGCCTCTTTGTAACTAAGCCAGCCCTAATAGTTCTATCTTTACATCAACACCCATTGCAGCTTGGTATGAAAACTGGGTACTTTCCCTGATAACACACATTCTTGGAACGTGTTCAGTGACTATGGCAGTGAAATGGCAGACCATTTCAGATACCAGATTTGTGTTGGTAATTACTTGGCTAGTCAGGTACAGTACAATAAGACTAAAAAACTTGAGCAGCTAAATATTGCAGACCCAAACCCATGGCAGTTGTTTCCTTTTTCTATATGCACTTTACCTAGCACAGAGATGCTCAAACTTAGCCCTACATTAAAATCACAAGAGGAATTTCTGTAATGTTAATATTTATGTGCAACAGAAACCAATTAAATGAAAATGTTTTTTTTAAAGCTTTACAGATGACCCTAATACGGAGCTAGAATTTAGAACCACTAGCCTACTGCTGAATGTGAAGTTTTTCCAATAGACATATTTGTCTTCCTACGCAAACCATTTTTCTTCTTCTTAGGTAGACACCTTAATTCATCTTGGGCACTTATCTTTTTTCTCAAGCAACTCTGGGAAGGATTGCTCAGGCTCATACTCAAGGCAATCTATATTAGGTTCAGTCAATCAGAATAGTCCCATTTCTACTGTCAGGGATTGATTTAATGGTATATAAGTTATCCCTATCTCATCAATACGAATGAACATTAGTAGGGGGTTTCTGCCCTGCTCATAATTTTTCCTCCTATTGTTGAATATGTATATGATGTCTGGAACCTGCATGAACATGGAGGAAATTAGCCCTAGCACAGAGCTAACATCTTGAGGATGGCAGAACCAGTAGCAAAGAAAAGAAAGAGTGTCTGTGACAAAGTCATTTAGCCGCTGGATTAATTTGTCCCATTTCTGGGGGAAATTCTGTAAAATAAGCTCAAGTATCATCAAAGCACTTTGAACTTATAAAGCATCCCAAATAATATTAAACAGAAATAATAGAAAGCTATGAGTTTAAGGGAAAAATGATCTTTAATTTGTTTACATTTTGAAATATTCCAGGAACTAAACCAACTGGTGAAAAAGTTTCATTTTTTCTTACAATTTAATGTCTTATCTAAATGGCTCTATTAACACTATTTTCACTAAGAAATACAAAATAATATGTATTGGATAATACATAGTAGGTATAGAAATTTAGCAGATTCTGTCATTTGAATACTTTTATCAAATTTGATTTGTTCTGGTTTTACATTCATGAATGATATGCAATATTAAAAATGTTTTCCACAATAACATTATATATATATATATATATAATGTTATTGTGGAAAATATATATTTGTTTTTTTCAACATAACTTATTTATAATTTTTCTTTATGTCCTTTACATTATTGTGTATTCCCCCCAAATTTCCCACCATCAATTCACCCATGAACCATCACCATAGTCCCTTGCACTCTCTTATCCCCTGTTTTGGTCCCTCTTCCTTCCCCTCCCCTGCAGAATGTCTCTTATTTATGATTTCCTACTAGATTTTTTTTTATTTGTTTGTTTTCTGTGTTATTTTCTCCTCCTGGTCTCTTATTTGGTTCCCCTATATTCCTCCTATAAGTGAAACCATTAGATTTTTTTTTTTCCTTTCTGGCTTATTTCACTGAGCATTATCCTTCTAGCTCCATCCTTGTTGCTGCAAATAGCATGTGTTTTTCTTTTTTGTTTACCAAATAGTATTACATTGTGTATTAATACATCTTCTTGATCCAATCATCAGTTTTGGGGCATATGGGTTGTTTCCATATCTTAGCTATTGTAAATAACGGTGCAATAAACATGGGTGTGCATGTGTCCTTTTGGATAAATGCTTTTGTGTCCTTTGGATATATTACTAGGAGTGGAATTGCTGGGTCATATAGAAGCTCCATTTTTAGTTGTTTGACGAACCGCCCTACAGGTTTCCATAGAGATTGGGCCAGTTTGCATGATTATTCCAGGGGCACAAGGATGATACAACATCAGAAAATCAATTAATGTAATCCAACACATCAACAAAAAGAAAAATAAAAACCATATGATCATATCAATGGACAATGAGAAAGCGTTCAACAAAGCCCAACATCCGTTTATGATGAAAGGCCTCGAAATTTTAGGATAGAAGGAATATACCTCAAAATGATTAAGGTCATATATGACAAACACACAGCCAATATCATTCTCAACAGTGAAAAGCTAAAAGCCTTTCCCTTGAAATCTGGAACTAGACAAGTATGTCCACTGTCACCACTACTTTTCAATATAATACTGGGAGTCCTAGCTAGAGCAATAAGACAAGAGAAAGGCATACAAGGAATCCAAATAGGGAAAGAAGAAGTAAAGCTATCACTATTTGCAGACAATATGATAATATACATAGAGAAACCTAAAAACTCCACAGAAAAACTAATCAAAATAATTAAAAATTTAGTAAAGTAGCAGGATACAAAACAACACAAAACATCACGAGACTTTGTACATGCAAACAATCAATCCAAAGAAGAGAAAATCAAGAAAACCACCCCTTTTACAATCAAAACAAAAAAAAAAAAAAATCAAATACCTGGGAATAAACCTAACAAAAGAGATAAAGGACCTATACAAAGAAAACTATAAAACATTATTAAAATAAATAGAATAAAACCCAAAGAAATGGAAAGACATCCCATTCTCATGGACTGGAAGAATACATATTTATTTTTTTAATTGTTGCCAATCATATGGTTTTTAAACTGGAGGAAAATTAATTTCTTTATATCTAGCCACAAAAATTGCATGATTTTCTGATAACCTTGTTTTTTAATTGATTCTCTATTTAGCTTGCATCTCTTGCAACTATGTCTTTTATCAAATGTCCAGATTACCATTTTGGTTAAAAAATGTCCTTTCTGTCTCAAACACTAATTTCCTGACACAGATACTAGAGATGTTTTGGAATGATGCTTTCTGTCAACAACACAGTTAGAATGAGATTAAAAGGATTTGTTCCAGCATCTACTATGGAGTTTTAAAATGGCTTACACCATGCTACAATTTGACTTTTAAATCTTGATAATTCTAAACTCTCTAAATTTCTTTTTACATTTTATGCTCTCTTTACCCTATCATCAATGCCTGTATTATTTATTCACAATACAAAAAATAATCACCAGGTTTTTTTGGGAAAGGGGAAACTACCATATCTTTAGAAGATGGTATTTACTAGAGCTGAATAGAGTATGCCATATTATAAGTTTTAGCTTTGGGGAACATTCAGATATCATCACACAGGAGGAAATGGGAAAGAGGGATTGGAGGTGTGTCCCATTATATGATGTCACTAAGCAGTTCACTGTAGAAGAAAAGAAATGCTAGAAAAAGGACAGAAATTCTGAGAGCATTCCCTTCCCCACAAGAGATCAGGGTATAAAACAAATGCCAGAGCCAATTTTTGGGAAATTGCAATTTGGAAAGCTCAGCATACATTTCTGCTTCCCTTACTACTCCTGAGACCCTGAGAACAATACTGTGTCTTTTACTCTTCAAATCACCACAGAATTCAACAAATGATTGAATTAGATTCAGTGGGGAGCACTCCTCTAACAGAGCCTCTGTCACTTATACTCATAAATTTAGGCAAGCTGTCTGCCAACTGACATTTCCTACTTAAATATTATTAAGAGATGTCTCCAAGTGCAAAGAACTTGGCAGAACTGAAAATCTCATGGGTGACTTTGGTTGAGAGCCACTGTTGTATCTCTAGATTACATACTGCTTCACAGGGCACCCAGGATAGCATCCCACAATTCACACCCTTCTCATAACATAGATCCTGACAACTAATATTGTGAGACCAAGAAAGGTCCCAAAAAGTATACTAGGTCTTCCTGAGCTTCATCTGGAGCTCCATGTTTCCATTTTTCTACAATCTTTTCCAAAGAGCAACAGAAGCAAGCTTATTAATTCATAGTAATGAACATAACAATGGATCTGTACACCCTAAAAAGCTCTAAGTTTTTACGGCTATCTTTAATGCTTCTCACCCAAAGGTAGGGACCTGACATGAGTCCTATGTCCTCCACAGTCCAAACAAAGACTTTCAAAAAGAAAAGACTTAATAAATAGCTGATATATCAAACTAATTACTAATGAAATATTTATGATTTGCTCTGTTTTCATTTTTACTAAAAAGATCCTCAAAGAGTGATTTAATCTACATTTCAGAGCATTAATGTGCAATCATTAATGTCAGAAATTTTATTTCAGAAGTACAAAATCAGCATTGGTCTAAAAAGTTCTACAAATTTTAAAAGGAATTTAATATTTTGAAACCTTTATTTCTTATGAACCTTCTTTTATTCATACAAATATATGAGAAATCTTAAGAACCATTGGCATTTCAATTGTAAATATTAAGGAAAGTTGGATTACAATGCAGACAGGTAATCCTGAGGCCCAGCAGAGCAATAATGATTAACAACACACTCTAGAGGGAGTAAAAGTTTTAATAGTATCACTTATAAAATCCATGTTTCAAAGGTTACAAAATAGAATCAAGTTTACCAAAAAGCAAATAAACTACATTGCTTTGGGGTTTTCTTCTTCACCTGTGATTTTAAAATAATCAACATCAACTCCCCAGAGCAGGCAAACTATACTTACCTGCAAATTATCTACAGAAAGTTCTGAATTCCTTGCATAGAGCTAATTCTCACTGGGTTCTGCTACTAGTAAAGTCCACTCTCAATGTTTATTCAAATTTAATTTAAAAAAAAGAAAGGATACTATAGGGAGGTGGCATTTACATGAATTTTATTTGCTTCATTGCAAGATGACATGGGTTAGAAAATAATCTCACTATCACTCTTGACTAGTGAAAAATTCTGACATCAATTTTGGTCTCCAAACTAAAAGAACTCAAAAAGTGGACAAAATATCATGGAAATATGACTTTAAAAGGCTATAAATAAATGAAAAAAATGAAAGAAAATTGGTGAAAAATATTGAGGAGAAGCAGACCAGGCAAACACAGGGCCAAATGAACTCAAACATCAATTGATATGTTTGATTTCTATGAATTCAGTTTAATAGAAAAAAACTAGATGATGTTTACGATAATTTATTGGTTTCAATGTTTTTGTTTTTAAGATTTATTTTTTTATTTATACATACAAGCTGTGGTACAGGCCAGAGGAGTGGGATGGCAAGAGGGTTCACCAGAGACAGAGCGGGTAGCAGAACAGGCAGATCAGAAATACACTGCTGAGGGGAGTAGCGGGCGAGGCAGGAGAGGTCTGCCGCGCCATGTGGGACTCTCCCTGGCCGGGCGTCAAACTCGCGTCGCCGCTGCCTACAGCTCCACAGTGCAGCGCTCAACCACTGCGCCACCAGGGAGGCCCTTCAATGTTTTTTTAACAACCATAATTTTATGTCAAAAATACAAAAATGTGTAGTGAAAGTCTTTAGATCAAATTTTGACATTGTTTTAAAAGCTTAACATTTTTTAAAAAGGGAAAAGAACTTTTTCTACTGCTCAGAGGTACCCCAATTTATTGCCTCTTTCCTACAAATCCAAATATTTCACTACATCAGAAAATAGAACAAGAACAAAATTATTATTAAATAAATACAAGTACTCTTACATATAATGACAACTTTCTTCATTCTACTCTCCATCATGTAATAAATCACAACAATTCAAAACTATGAACTGAAAATGTAATTGTAATATGGCTCTCAATTATTTCAGTAATAAACTGCTAATAAAAATTTCAGCATTACAAAATAGTTAAGTACTACCTATCTATTTAAAAATTCAACTTAATACTTACTCTTCTCCAATACTACGTCCTATGGAGAACTTATAAAAATGACCATGATCCAGTTATCATAAATAACAGCTTATAAATATTATTGTTGTATGTCAGGCAATATGTTATATTATAAATTCATTACATCATTCAGTGCTCAAAAGCAATCCTATATAATACAGCTATATTACACAATGAAGAAACTACATATTAGAAAAGTGATATAATTTCTTCAAAGTCACATATATGGCTGGTAAGTAACAAGGCTAGATTCTTAAAGGTGATGCTAATGAGGCCAAGGTTATGATTCGTCATCTGAGTAGGAATGCTAGTGCACAGTTATAACCAGTATGCCCTACACTCTGTCTGGGAAATGTTAACGGTGGCAAAAAGAGGATGATGAAACAACAGATAGAAGTGAATGCAGAAAAGTACAAGGCAAAAGTGGTAGATGGTGAGGGAGAAGGAAGCTCCTAAAAGCTTCCAACTTCCTAAAAGTATCCAAAAGCCATTTATCAGTCTGTTTAAATACTAACTCCACTACTAAGTAGGTATTAATTTTTTGTAATGACACTTTAAATTTATGAAACTCAGACTCTCTTATATAAAAAGAGGATAACAATCAGTTTTTTTAAGGGATGTTATGAGTATTAAATGAGTTCCTGAGAGCCTGTTACATGGCCAGTGCCCCCCAAATGATAGATGCTATTATTATTGTGTGGTTGTTTTTTTTAAATTATTGAAGTGACACATATTGGCTATGTTAACCAAATAAAATCTATCATACATCTAGATAAAAATTTTTAAAGTTATCCATTCATTTGAATGGCTTATCTATAAAACTTTGGTTTTCTCAAAAATTTTAGATTATCTCCCATGAGCTGGAAAACTCATTTTAAAAATGTGCCAGTTATGATTAGTCAAAAGACAAACTCTCTAAAAGATTGACTGAATTTTCACTTGCATCTTACAATATAACATATTATTTCAATTCACAGAGCTTTCTACCTGTCTGTGTTCTGTGGCTACATATACTTTGATCATCCCTTCAGCCCTGAGCAATCTCACAGTTTGCTGAGAAAGGCTAAACATCCTCCCGTCCCCTCATCTTCTCACTTCCAGTTTAAAACAACTTCATCAATTTCCCCCAGTGTGCCACAGAAATATTAATGTTTTATCATTTTTTATTAATCCTTGATGAATCAAAGATGGAAAAATATTGTATTACTGGATGCCATTTGATATATCATCGTGAATGAGAAGGTAGTAACAATCATACTTTAATGTAGCTAAAGCATACTCCAGTAAAATTTTTAACATATTGTGTTTTTAATAATGCAACATTGGTTACAATCACAAAGAAACATTTCAAGGAGCTTTCATTAATTCAAAGATAATAGGTGTGGATAAAAAAGAAGAAATAAAGAAATCAGCCATATTCACAGAAATAATTCTTTTTGTTTTATAATTTTCTCTTGAGAATAAAGTATAACTATTGTACTTGTTCTATTTTGCTCACAAACAGAACTTGGAAAAAAAAAGAGTCATGATTGTGATGATTAAAACACTAAGGCACACAATTCTGTTGTTACATTTTAACTCAACTTGGCAATGACCTGGCAATATAAGAGTAGCAAAGTCATAAATGAGGAAAAAGAAATTTTGCCACAGATGCAATAAATAGGCAGTGTAAAAAGTTTCAGGTGGGTTAAAATTAAAATTATTAGTGCCAGGAAGCAACAAAATCCCATGAGTTATAACTTATCTTTCATCTGTTTTCAATTCACCCAGCTAATACAGATATTCATCATGTCACTCCATTGTTGTCATCATGTTTCAGGTGTGTTTTCAAATTTCAACCAACCAATTACTTATCTTTGTTAAAGGAAAGCTTAAAGATATGTATTTGTATAAAAGATGTAGACAAAAGTTTCAGAATACTTCATTAGGCAACCATCATCAATCTTTGCTTTCAGAGAGGTTATTTTTTATCTGAATCATAGAGATTATTTTTAATGTGAATTAAGCCAACATCACACTGGAATGGCAGACTATAATATAGGACTATAAAAATGTGAAGTTACTATTTGTAAACAGAATTTCTGTATATAAATGATGTGTTTTGCTTATGGCAGATTCTATGTAAAGTGGCATAAAAACACTGCCATAGCATCTTTAACAAACGAATGACAGTGTGTTAAACAATTATTCTCAAAACTATCAAGAGTTGTCTTGAAGTTCATGGCTAGTGTAACATGACTATAAAAAAAAAGCCCATTCAATCCATGACCAACCAGAACATACTAGAGGCCATCCATATAGGATGATAATTTCATTACACTCTGTGGGCTATATAAAATGCCACTGTATATAGCCATGTTTTGAAAGGGATATTGAAAACAGGAGGGTAAGAGAACTATGCAATAAACAAAGATCAGAAGCACTGAGAAAACACCTTCAAACATTCATTTCAACCTAATTACTGAGGGTTCACTTTGATCTAAATGTTGAAGTTTTTGAATTATTTTGTGTTTCAAAGACATATGAAAAAGTTATTTCCTTTGAAAATGTTATGGTCATGTTTAAAAATATAAGCTCTGTACTAAGTACATTTTGCAGGTGTTGATTTGAGTGATGATCAATGCTCCTAATAAAATGCTCATTAATAATGATTTTGTTTGAGGTGTGTGTGTGTGTGTGTGTGTGTGTGTGTGTGTGTGTTATAGGAAGAATGTGTTAGTGTGTAAGAGAAAGAAAAAGACAAAAGAGAAAGGGAGAAAAACACCTTGCTGGCTCAGAGGAATTACATGACATGTCAGGAGCAGAGTTTTTCCCATAGTTGATAATTCAAATTACCGAGTATTTTCCTTGAAAAAACCCAGAATTCAAAAACAGGATGTAAAGGTTGCAATTTTTTCTATCTCAAAAAGTTGACTAGACTTTTGATCTTTGGAAGAATAAATTTGACAATCAATGTAATTACATAAATCTGAACTTTTTAAATAATTTACTTATACTTTCCTTCACCTATGAACTTGCAGAATGGATAAGAAGAGGTCTGAGCTGAAGGACCACACTTATAAACTCATGAAGATGAGAAAACATAAATGCTGAAGGAACTCAATCTGACTGGAGCATGGCATATGAAGATGAATGGCAAGAGATGAAGTTAGATATGTAACCAAAGACCAGATAATAAAAACCTTACAGGCCATGTTAAAGTGATTAGATTTTATTGTGAGATCAATGAAGAATTATTGAAAGATCTAAAGCAGAGTTGTGATTTACTTTACAGTTAAATCAGTCCTCTGTTTCAAGTGTGAAGAATGGATCTGAGACGACTATAAGCAGCAAGACTGGTGAGGAATTACCTGCATTAATCAGATGAAAGACCATAGTGGATTCAACTAAAGTAGTTGAGATGGACATGGAAATGGACGTCAATGAGTGAAAATGGATGTAAAAGTGTTACAAAAAATATTAAAGAGGCATAATTAATTGGATTTGTTAAATTAGCTTGTTTGAGGACTAAGAATAGTATAAGACATCAGGTAGAAACTTAAGAAAGGAAATGAACTTGCATATGAGAAAGACATAGTTTCTAACCAGCTAATTGACAATCAGTCTGTCAGTCTTAGGTCTAGTTTAGATTTGCATGGGTTTAAAATAAAGAAAAAAATCATATTTTTAATAACTGATATAAAAACCACTAAAATATGTTTTTGTTTGACTATGTTCTTGTAGATTAGAATGAAAATCATTAATTGTTCTATGGTTTCCAGCAGCAAAAGGGATACTTGGGTCAACCTAACATTTTTATCTCTATGAACATTTTAAGTTACTACTTTTCCTACTCTACAACTTCTTTCTTCTCAGCTTTTTTCTCTTTCCCCATGCTTAATGTCTATTGTTATCTAAGACTACTATGAGAACTCAACTAAAGAGGGTTCTTTCCTCTTTCTAAGTATAGTATTGAGATAACTCCAAACTAGTGTCAAACAACCTTATATCATTCCTGACAACCATGTTCCCAAATATAATTCCCCTACTAAATACGGTTCCAGCTAGTCTAAACTGAATTCCTCAGCCTTTAAGATTTTCCTCCAATTGTCACTTGACTGATTTCAACCAATTACATTTCTGAAAGATTTCTCTACTTTGATAAAACAATTAATTGTTCTATAAAAACTGACTGCACACCTATACTATTTTGTCAGTGTAGTTCTTCATATAAAAGCTGCTCCTTCAGAGGATTATAGCCTACCAGAGGGACAAACACTAAAATGTGCTAAGTATGGTTTATAATCCAAAAATACATGAAAAGCTATAATGTAATTATCCAAATTGTTACTATTTGCCCAGATTTGTGCAAAGGACTTTAGATGCACCATTTCATTTTATCATAAATGTAAGTTAATTTTGTTCTCATTTTTAAAATGGGAAATAGGAAGCTGCTCAAAGACACAAAATCAGTATGTGGGAAAACAGAATGTGAAGCAATTTATTTGACTCCAAACTTACATTTTTAAGTTACACATTATAAAACAAGAATGTGCATGAAGCCAATGAGAAAGGACTACTCTTTGATTTTAGTGTTCATAGTATGATTTATGACAAGAAAATTATATTCTTCCCCACTTGATATATCTTTTCTGAGTTTCCTTGCATTCAGCATTACTCCAAATTCAGTTCATCATTCCTTCCAAATTAATACCACTTCATTCTGATTGCTCCCTTAGAATCTTTGCTTCATTTTTGAAATTTCTTTAGGATATTAAATTTGAACTTATTTGTAAACATTCTTTTTAAGTAATTTCTTTGACCTCAACTAAATACTAGTACCCTCGGGGAAAAGCTCCAAACTAATAATTCTTGTGAATAGCTTAGTCAAAATTTGACTAGTCAAAAATTTTTGACTGGTATAGCAATTTACAAAAGTGACATCTAAGTAGTACTTTTGGAATATAAATCAATAAAGAATAATATTACTGCATAAAAAACAGTAGTTATTTTCTAAATTGCCGTTATTCTTTTCAGAGAATACAATATACATACGATTAGAGAAAAATATAATTTTTATATAACTTTGAAGAAGCAATAGGCAATAACATGAAAGCAAATATACTTTCTTATGAAAGAAGAAATCTCATCCTGAATTTGAAACAAGTGATATTTGGAAAATGAAATCTATTCAGTGTACAACTTGTTTTAATTTCCCTAAAAAAGACTATTTAATAACTATGTTAGTAAATATAATAAAATCATCAATTTAGAAATTTAAGTCCAACAAAAATACCTATTCTGTATTTACGGTTAAAGTATTTTTTTTAATAAACAAAGACAGTTTCTGCAGGACACAAATAAGAAACATGAAAGAAAGTTCCTGTGGCAGAAGTCAAATAATATAAATGGTAATTTGCTTCTACACAAGAGATGAAGGGTTATGAGAATGGAATACAAAGTTAAAAACGAGAAAATTAAAATGTTTCTAGTTTTAATCATTTTAAATGATAATACTTAAGGTGAAAAATGTCAAAGTTATAATAAATGGAAAGGTGAATGTATTAAAACAAGAAACAAGGAAGGGGAAAGGGAAACACATATTTATTTATTTATTTATTTGAATAATTTATTGATATATATTTTACATCATTGTTCATTTTTTTGCAATGTTTTCTTTCTTTTCTCAGGTGTAGTCTCCATAGAATTTCCACCACCAATTTACCTGTGCACATTACCATAGTCCCTGGTGCTCTTCCTGTCCTCGTTTTTGATCCCACTCCTTCCCCCCACTCTGCAGAATGTCTTTGATTTATAGTTACCTGTTTATTTTTGTTTGTTATGTTTTTTTATTTTTATTATTTTCTTCCCTGATCCTTTACTTTGTTCCCCTATATTCCTCCTCTAACTGAAACCATCTGTTTTTCTTTCTTCTTCTGACTTATTTCACTGAAAATAATACCTTTTAGCTTCATCCATGTTACAGCAAATGGCATTAGTTTATCTTTTTTGATTTCTGAATAGTACTCCATTGTGTGTGTGTGTGTGTGTATATATATATATATATATATATACACACACACATATATACACATATCAAGAAGATATGGCATATATATATATATATATATATATATATATATATATATATATGCCATATCTTTTTGATCCAGTCATCTATTTTTGGGGACTTGGGTGGGAAACACATATTTATAAGGTTCTTGCATTTTTATATGAAGTGACAAAAGATTAACAAAAAGATTGATATTTTGTAAATTAAAAGTTATGTTCCGTACCTGGAATAACCACTAACCAAACAAAACAGAGGAAGACATGAAAAAACAGTAAAGATAAAATGGGACTATGAAACACATCCACTATATCTAAAAGAATAAAAGGGGTAAAGTAACAAAAAATATATAAAAGACTAGAAAAAAGTATCAACATAATGAAGAGGGAAAAATGAATACCATCTAAACAAAAACAAAAGAAAGCTAGAATTGCATTAAAGTAAAAAAAAAATCTCAGCAAGGATAGTATCAGGATAAAGATGATAATTTAATGATGATAAAGGAGTCAATTCATCATGAAGATTAACATTCATAAAGCCTTCTACATTTTGAAATATCTTTAAAATATATTTAGTAAAGGTTCACAGAACTTAAAAATAACTAAAAAATACAATTATAGTTTGAATACAGTTGAAGATTTCAACATATTTTTCTCAGTATGATAGAACCAGTACAAAAAGATGTCAATAATTATGTGGAAGATTTACAATGTACCATCACTGACTTGATCTAAGTAATATTTATAAAACATTCCAAATTTCTTTCAACTATGTATCAAACAATCACAAAATGGCCCAGATTCCAGTTTATAAAACAAATGTCAATAAATTCAAAAGAAAGAAGTAAAACTGCCACTATTCATAAATCACATATTATAACAAATCTTCCTCAATTTATGATGGGGTTATATACCAATAAACATATTATATAATGAAAACATAAATCAAAAAGGCATTTAACATACCTAATCTAAAAAAGCTCATAGTTTAGTCCTTCCTATTTCAATCATGCTCAGAATACTTGTATCAACCTACAATTGGAAAAAGTCATCTAACACAAAGCTATTTTATAATAAAGTATAATAAAGTATTTCATGTTATTTATTTAATATTGTACTGTTAGTGAAAAATAAAAAAGTTGTAGAGCTCCAGTTGTTACCCTTGACTATGTGACTGAGTAGGAGATACAGTTAAGTACTGCAGCCCATATTCACAAGAGATTATCCTACCACATATGTCTGGGCCAGGAAAATATCAACATTCAAAAATCAAAGTCTAGTTCCTATTGCTTTCATACCATCATAAGGAAACAAAACTGTAAGTTAAGCCACTGTAAGTATGAGACCATCTGTAAAGAAAATTCTATACACTCCACCAAATAACTGTTAGACTAAACAAACTAGGTAAAAATGCAGGATATAATGAATAGCAATATACAAAAAGCTGTTACATCTCTATAAACTGATAACGAACTGTAAGAATGAGAAATTAAGAAAATAATCTTATTAACAGTGACATGAAAACGAATAAAATATATAGCAATAAGTTTAATCAAGGAGATAAAAACCTATACATTTAAGACTGTCAGATATGGATGAAAAAAACTGAAAACACAAGTAAATGGAAAGATATTCTATGTTTATGGACTACAAGAATTAACATTATTAAAATGTCCATACTACCCAAAGTAATCTACAGATTCAAGGCAATCCCTATCAAAATACCTATGTTATATTTCGCAGACTAGAACAATCCTAAAACTCCTAATAAACCACAAAAAAAAGCCTGATGAGCAAAAACAATCATGGAAGAACAAAGCTGGGAACATCACACATCTTGGTTTCAAACAACATTACAAAACCATAGCAATAAAAACAGTATGGTAAGGCCATAGCAACCAAGTTTATAGATCAACAAAATAGAATAAATAACCCAGAAATAGGGCCTCCCCGGTGGCGCAGCGGTTAAGCGCTGCACTGTGGAGCTGTCGGCAGCGGCGACGCGAGTTCGACGCCCGGCCTGGGAGAATCCCACATGGCGCGGCAGACCTCTCCTGTCTCGCCCGCTGCTCCCCTCAGCAGTGTATTTCTGATCTGCCTGTTCTGCTCCCCACTGTCTCTGGTGAACCCTCTCGCTGCCCTATGCCTCTGGCCTGCACCCCAGCTTGTATGTATAAATAAATAAATAAATAAATAAATAAATAAATAAATAAATAAATAAATAAATAAATAAATAAATAAAAATAATAATTAAAAAAAAAAAACAGAAATAAACCCACACCAATATGGTCAACTAACTTATGACAAAGGAGTCAAGAATATACCAATGGGAAAAGTACAGTCTCTTCAATAAATGTTTTTGTAAAATTAGATAGTCACATGTAAAAGAATGAAGTTGGAACACCATACAAAAAAATTTTAATGTAAAGTAGATTACAGATTTGAATGCTAACCTGAAACCATAAAATTCCTAAAAGAATACATAGTCAATAGTTCCATGACATCAGTCTTGGGTTTTGATTTTTTTGTATATGACATTAAAAGCAAAGGCTACAAAAGTAAAAACAAGCAAGTGAGAATGCATCAATATAAAAGAAACTTCTGCACGATAAAGGAAACCATAAAAAAAACCTTTAAGGTAACTATTGAGTCAGAGAGTATATGTTCAAATCATACACTTGAATAAACATTTTCTAGAGACATACAAATGGTGAACAGGAACATAAAAAGATGCTCAATATCAATGATCATTAGGATAATGCAAATCAAATCCATAATGAGATACCACCTCATACATGGTAAATGTCTATTATCTAAAAGACAAGAAATAATAAGTGTTGGGGAGGATGTGGAATAAAGGCAACCTTGGTGCACTGTTGATGGCAATACAAACTGGTACAATCACTATGGAAAACAGCATGGATATTGCTTAAACAGTCAAAAATAGTACTACCATATGATTCAGCATTTCTACTTCTGGGTATTTATTTGAGGAAAATAAAAATACTAACACAAAAATCCCTATTTATTGTAACATTATTTATAATAGAGAAAATTTATATAAAATATAAATAAGTGTAATTCAATATATGAATTGATAAAGGAAATGGATAAAGAACTGTGTGTGTATATATACACACATACACAGGCACACACACAGGAATATAAATCAACCATAAAAAAGAAATCATGCAATTTTGACAAAGTGGATAGAGCTTGAGGGCAAACAGAGTAAAACAGAGTACAACAAATGATCTCAATTACTCCTTCTCACTAGAATAGCAAAAAATAGCAAATTAAGTGTTGGGGAGCACATACAATAAATACAATGCTCATACATTACTGGTAAGAATACAAAATTTTACAGACAATTAAGAAAAGTATCTTGGAAATTTACACACAAACTTAGCATTCAACTCTGTGATCCTACTCCTTGAAACTTACCCTACAGAAGTGAAAGCATGTATCATACATGAACCTGTACTAAGAAAAAACAAAGCAATTATATTTCTGAGAGCTAAAAACTCAACTAAACTATGTTCATGATGTCCAAATATCTATATGGCAATGGATAAATAAATTGTGGTATATCCATATAATTTAATACTATTCAGTAAAGAAAAATTGAAAAAGAAAAAAAATAAACAACTACAAGCAGGATCAACAGGGATGAAACTCACAAGCACTATGCTGAGTGAATTAAAAAGCAGACATAAAAGAGTACCTGCTGCATTATTTCATTTCTATGAACTTCTAAAAAAATCTGAACTATCGTATACAAAGCAAGTAATAGTTGTCAGATGCTGGCAAAAGAAGAGGGTCAATAGCAAAAGTATAATGTAGGTAGTTGTGGGGATAGAAATGTTCTCTATATTAAATGGTGTGTTAGGTATATTGCTTTATTGATGTACTTATTATACAACATATGTACTTATTATACTTCAATATAGCTGATTATCCAAATTAATAAAAAAAATATACTAAATCATGAACAGACTAGAAAATATATAAAGATGGTGAGAAAAGAACCTGAGTCAATTTAAATACCTTGAGCAGCATTCACTGAGAGCACATTGTGATATGCCTAAGACTCCTCAGAACAATCTGAAAACATTATTATGATAATTGAGGGATTTTAAATCAATGTGCAAGGATAGGCTATTCATGAAATGACACTGTGTAAACAGGACATCCACTAGGAAATAAAATAAGTTATACTCTGCATCACATCAAACATAAGAATATATGCTTTATGGTTTAAACATTACATTTTTAAAAAGTAATATATATGACAATAGAGACAAATATCGAAGATCTACAAAAGACTCACATAACTCAACAACAAAAAATCAAAAAAATGGGCAGCAGCATCTAACAGACACTTCTCTAAAGAAGACAGAGAGGTGGCCAACAGGACATGAAAAAATGTTCAACATCATTCATCATCAGGGAAATGTAAATCAAATGTAAAAGTAAATCAAAACAACAATGAGATACTATCTCATAACTGTGACAATGGACCATATCAAAAAGACTAGAAACAACAAATGTCGACAAGAAAGTGAATAAAACAGAACCCTGATACAGTGTTGGTATGAATGCAACTAGTTCAGGCCCTAAGGAAAACAGTATGCAATTTTCTCAAAATGTAGCTGCATGTACTATAAGACACAGCAATTCCACTCCTAGTTAACTACCTGAAGAATGCAAAAACACTAACATGAAGGAACACATGTACTCGTAATCTTAACTGTAGCCCTATTTACAATAGCCAATTATGAAAGCAATCTAAGAATTAAAAAACAGATGAGTGGATTAAGAACATGTGGCATATATGCATGATAGAATACTACTCAGCTATAAAAAATGAATTTAGGATGGTCATGGAAACTGCCACTGGTGGTAGCCCTTAGCAGAATACAGTGAGCTCTGGTGGAGAGTGAGGGGAGGAAGGCTAGAAATAGACTTTATCATGGTGTGACCCATCAGATTTCAGTAAGCTCTGAGATGGACTGGAGCCTGTAAGAGAACTTACAAAATAGAAAAAAATGGGCAAGACTGCAACAACAAATTCATGAAAAAGAGTACACTGGCATCTACATGTTTGAAAAAATATGCAATATCGCTAATAAGCTAAATGAAATAAAGTTGAGATGTCAACATTCAACAAACTAAGATGTGGTACTAGTGAATTATGTTCCTATTTCCAGAGAGTATTCTGCAATAAGTATCAAATGTCTAAATTTCCATTATTTTTACCTTTAACATATACTTGTAAATCTGACAGAAAGTTGTAATTATTTCAGTATTGTTTATATGGAGAAAAACTGTAATTATTGTAAGTGTAAAAAATACAGTGAAAAACTGTAATTATTCTAAATGCTCATCAATAGCAGATGCTATGAACAATCCAAAACCATTGAAAACAAGAATGTAAACCAATAATAATTGACATAGAAAGATATTTATGGCAAGTTGCTAAATAAAATCAATACATCTTTAGTGTGAGCTCAGTTAAAAAATAATGCATCATCCTACTACTCTGTTTCTTTCTTACACATATATACATAGACACACACACAGAGAGAGATCTATAAGCAGTTCTGGAACATACTAAGCAATCAATAAATGTATCTGTTCCCAATAATATTATGAAAAAACTTTTTTTGTATACATTATCTTAATTATTTAAATGTAAGAAAGAAAAGATTATTTTCTAAAAGGATTATTAACACTATGATTTCAAATTTCAAAGTGAATGAGAGGAAATGTGAAGTTTTACATAAGTTTAAAAATAAGCTATATCTAATCATAATGTTTACTCAGATTATTATCTACATTGATTTTTTTTTCCTTAACTATAAAAATAAAATTACTGGGAAAAATTCTGAGAATTTCTTTCCCACATAAATTGCTAATTATGAGCCTGTTAAATAGAGTCCTGCCATTCTTGCCTTTGTTGTTTTATATTATCACAACTTTATTTCTCCAATAAAGTTCATTCATTATTTTTTGAAAATTATTTCATGCTAAGTCTTAATAAGAAAATAAAGCAAAACTGTTCTGTGTATTATTTGAGAAAGATAGATAACCTTGAGTCTTAAACCTTCTCCAGCATTTTCTTGATCTTCACTAACCATGATCAAGGTAGAATGGTCTCATCTGCAAATTACTAAAAATAATCAGCTCTAAGAAGTGACCTTGGATGAAGCAATGTTAAATTGGCCAGGAAATTTTTTTGAGGCCTCACTGTTATTAACTCACAATTTTTTCATTTCACTGTGCCACTGATGCTTGGCAGGTTATAATTTTTCATTTTCGCACTTGGATGAAACTCAGTGAAGTAGAGATTATGGAGATATTGGTGGAGAATTTTTACAAAGGATTTCCCCCCTCACTGCATAATATTAGGTTACAAAATGGACCTCTATTTAAGACAACTTAGCTGAAGATACATAATCAGTCTGTTAATATAGCAGTATGATCTACACCATATCTTATGTTGTTGTTGTTATTTTAAGTGCTGCCTTCTATGTCTGTTGATATTAGGACCAGTTTATATACTAGGAAACATTTTCATTACTGGAGAAGGTTTGGGCTGAGTCTCCTTTTGACAAATTCATGACTCCATTAGATGATTTGCTGGAGTTGAAGAAAATATGAAAAGAAAACACTTTTCTACAGAGAGATGTTCAGTGACACAGATAGGAAATAAATGTGTATTACTTTTAATGAATGAAGAGCTAGTCTTATCTGAGTGGCAACTATTTTTGGTCTATTCGGCCAAAAGCCAGTAGTCTGGTGATAACCCCTTATAGCCATAATTTTTTTCAGAGAACAAATGAGAGTTTGGAAATGGCTCCTCAGAATAAAGAAAATGCTTAGAGTTAGGATGGAGACATAGAGACCAGTATCCTCTAGTCTAAGTAAAAGTAAGGAATGTCCACTAGAGTCACCATTCCCTTAACTTATTTTGATTTGACCTTAATATCCAATTGCATCTACAATCATGTCAAATTACAATACCAAACTAGGAACAACTGTCTGCTAGGAAACCATTAAGTTCTTTATATGTGTCATCCCCAATATGTCATCTGTATAATACTTAAAAGGAACTATAAATTTCTACTCTCTCCCAGAACATCTGAATTTGGGGTCTTGAATCTAATTATGGAACAAAATATTTTGTTCCCGAAAGAAAACTGATTTATATATTATTTCAGTATGGAATATTATGATTACTACACAATAAAATTTTGAAATATATAGGATATTTAATTGGCATTTTTGCCCAAACACTGACAAAATATATTAACGGATTGAATAGATGAAAAATAAAGAGCTTTCCATTGAGTAACCACAGTATATTAAAGTTGGAAAAGCACATGTATTTTGCAACATCTTGAGTAACTGGTATTTTGTTATAACTGAAGTCCCAGAATATGAGTCCCAGAAATGAAATTAACCATTACACTGAAGCAAAGAAAGACTTTTTGATTTAAGCTTTAAAAAAAAAAAATTGGTCAAAATGATAATATCAAATATATATCTGTATTAAATTTATATACAGCTAAAGTTTTAAGAACTATAACAACATCAAATTAATTTGATATAAATAATAAAGATTTATTCCCACTATTCTTTGCATATGAATGTTAGGGCATTTATATTCCACAGATGAGTGAAACCAACTGTTATCTGTCTTCACTTTTTGACTTATTTCAGTCAACACCGTAGGAATAAATCTTGAAATCAGCGAAAAGCATATAATGGTTACACAGGAAAAAAGAGGGAAGGAGGACTGGGGAGGGAAGGGAAGCAGACAGGGTATGGACATGTGTGGTTTGGTGGAGGATTAAAAAAAAATAACAGAGATGAGGAAGATTAGAACCAGTTCTACTCTTGTTCCACCAAGTAAGTACCATTTAAACAAAAGGTCAAGTAGTTGGATTTGCTCCCATATAAAAACTAATGATGCAGAAAAGGAAAGTTAGTGCAGACTTGCTATGCATTAAAATAATAGCATTTGGTGCACAAACTACAGAGAAACCTACCATTAAAATTTCCTATCTTTGAGAAATAATATCAAGTTTCATTATTTATATTTTAAAAATAGTTACCTTTGACTCTTTCAAAGAAATTCTTGAAAGATGAAAGATTAAATAGTACACAATAAATTATCCTAGTATTAACTTCTATAAACATGGATGTTATACACTTAATTAAAAGATCTATTTCCACCATGGTTAATTGTATTCCAATTATAAAAGGAAAATTCTGAGTTAAAAAGTGGAAATCATTAGTCATAGAATTATTGAAATTTTAAAGGAAATTTTGCTATTCTTGTATTACAAGATAATCCAGTATAATGCTTATCACTTTAGCTTTATTTGTTTGAAATTGCATTCTTTTTAAAACAGTATTTCATTAAATGATCAAAAAAAATTAAATCAAAATTAAGTAAAATAAATGAAAGGGCAAATATAGCAATAATTCAGTGAAATAAAAAAAAACTGATTATTTGAAATAATCAGGGGAAAAAGATAAACTTCTAGCCAGATTAATTATTTAAAAGAAAAAAAAAGTAAAAAAATGTTCTTAAAAAGATCATCAGATAAAATCTTACAGAAAACTACAAAATGATGCCAAGAGAAGATTAAAGAAGGTACTTGTACAGTGAACAAATAAGAACAGACACAAGTTACCAATATAAGGATCATAGATATGGCAAAACTCTAAATACTACAGTAATTAAAAAGATATCAATAGAATATTATGAAAAACTTCATGACAATAAATTCTACAGCTTAAATTAAATAGGAAAAGCCTCAAACTGCCAAACTCTTGAAAAAGAAAAAGTCATTTTTAACCTGTACCATTTAGAGAAATTGTATTAGTAGCTAAAAGCCATCCCCACAAATAAAAATCCAAACCCAAAGAATGTTCCTAAAACTCTTTCATACTTAAAAAAGAATGTAAAAAATGGGGCCTCCCTAGTGGCTCAATGGGTGAAGTCTCAGCACTATGAAGCTATCCACAGCCACTGCAGCACGACCCTGGCCAGGGAGTTTCCCACATGGCACAGCAGACCTCTCCTTACTAGCCACCTGCTCCCCTCAGCAGTGTACTTCAGTAGATCTGCCTGTTCTGATCCCCACTCGGTCTGGTGAATCCTCTCACCCCTCCCCCACACATCTGACCTGCACCGGAGCTCTTGTTTGGGGGGGTGAGGGGAGAAGGAGGATAAGGGCACAAAATGGTGTAGAAAAGAACACAAGAGACCATGGAGATGGATCACGGGTGAATTGGTGGTAGGTTACCCAAGGGGAATACAAAATGTAAGAGATATAAATAACAATAAAAATATATATTCATAAAAAATAAATAAATCTTTAAAAGAAAAAAAAGTAAAAAATGTTCTTAAAAAGAGCATCAGATAAAATCTTACAGTAAACTACAAAATGATGCCAAGAGAAGATTAAAGAAGGTACTTGTAAATAGAAAAGCATACCTTATTCATAAGTCAGAAACCACAATCATGTTAAGTGGTCACTTCTTCCCAAATTGGCATGTAGATTCAACATATCCAAACAAAATCTCTGCATGATGTTTGCAGAAGTGTAAAATCTGACCTAATTATTATGTGGAAATACAAGGGATCTAGAATAGCCAAAGTAACTTTGAAACAGAACTATGTTGGAGGGTAACTTTATCTCATTAAAAGATTATATAACTAATAATAATGATAACAACAGTAATAATAAAGCAGTGTTCACTCACAGGCAGGCAAAATAATGGAACAAAAAAAATATTCCAGAGAGAGACTCACACAAAAACGGAATATTGTTTTTTATAAAGGTAAAAGGGGAATTCAATACAGAAAGAATAGTCTTTTAGCTGGAAAAGTTAAAAATCAATATGCAAAGAAACAAAAGAAAGTTAATTCATATATAAAAATTACTCATAATGGATCACATCCCTAAATCTAAAAGTTAAAACATTTAAGATTGTGCATAACAGAGCTTGACTTATATAAGATTTCTCAGTGTGATATTGAAAAGTTGTAATCCATTAAAAAACAAGTTGACAAATCGGAATTCATCAAAGTTAAAAACTACTATTCAAAAATTTTATATCAGCAAAGGTAAGCATTAGAATGAAATATTTTGCCATATATTTTTAGTTAGCCCTTTAATTTTCCAAAGTATCATAATCAACAAATATGTGTATTTTATTATATGTCAATAAAGCTGTCAAAAAGAAATAAGGTTTCTAAAATACTAGGGGTCATTGATTCACCTTAAGCATTTAACATATTTAGGTTGAAAATATTTATTTTCATTCCAAATATACTATTCATCAGTCCCATCTTACAGTTCTTGATATCAGAGATTCCAGCAAAAGTATTAGAATGAAATATTTTGCCATATATTTTTAGATAGCCCTTTAATTTTCCAAAGTATCACAATCAACAAGGAATAAAAAAAAAAAAAAAAAAAATCATGGTCTAGGAAGATATATCTATGTTACCTATCTGATAAAAAAAAACTTGTATCAAATATATATATATATATATATAAAGCACCCTCAAATCTCAAAAGTACAAAAAATTTTCAAAACTCAACAAAATCCTAATTGAAAACTTGGCAAAGATATGACCAAATACATTATCAAAGAGTGCATAAAGATAGCAGAAAGCCATAAAAGATGTTCAACATTATTAGTCATTACAGAAATACACATTAAAACCACAAAGGATAACAATGAATTTCTATTATAATGACTAAAATTAAAATTCTGACCACATAAGACATATAAAGTGTTACTAGGAATATGGAAGACCTTTTGACTAGAATGTAAATGATATAGCCACAATTCTGTAGTTTCTTAAAAAAGATAAACTCCTATATTTTCCCCAAGACAAATGAAAAACTGTCTATACACAAACTAGTATATAATATTAAATCTCCATAGCAATCTTATAGTAAGCACCCAAAACAAGAAAATCTCACATCTTCATCAATGGGAGTAGGGGTAGGGGGGTTGGGGGGTGAAGGGTATAAACAAGTTTCAGCATACCCCACAGCGAAAAGCTACTCAACAAAAGAATGCTAATACATACCAAAACAAGGAAACTATGTTTTAACTATGTTTAAAGCACCAAAATAATGAGTACATACAACATAATTCAATTTACATGGACCTATATAAAGTAAAACCGCTTATATAATGACAAAAAGAAAATTAGTGACCTGGGAACTCAGCCAGGGGCAGTGGCAGAAGGGACGGATTACAGAGGGAGGTATGAGAAAACTTTTGGGATAAATATGTTCACTATATTGTGGTGATGGTTTCACATGTATATATATGAGATAAAACTTCACAAACTTTATACTGTAAATATGTGTATTTTATTATATGTCAATAAAGCTGTCAAAAAGAAATAAGGTTTCCAAAATACTAGGGTTCATTGATTCACCTTAAGCATTTAACATAGTTAGGCTGAAAATAGTTATTTTCATTCCAAATATACTATTCATCAGTCTCATCTTCCAGTTCTTGATATCCGAGATTCCAGCAAAGGTAAGTATTAGAATGAAATATTTTGCCATATATTTTTAATTAGCCCTTTAATTTTCCAAAGTATCATAATCAACAAGGAATGCATTATGTATTTATTCAAAAATATTTATTTATTGTTATAGTCTGCACCAAATAATAAGATATAAAGATAAATCAGACTGAGCCCCCACAATCAAGGAGGTCATGGCAGAGTGAGGAAGACAGACACAGGAGAACTTTCAAAAGATGTGGCAAATGCAATGATAGAAATATACAGAGTTTACTCAAAGAAAAATGTGATCAATGAAGAGACATAGTTAAGGCATTTGGGGTAAGAAACACAATGAAGGCTAAGGGCGGGGGGGATTACTTTCTAAAGAAAGAAACTTTTAAGTTAAATGTAAAGTAAGAATTAATGTGAAAGTTACATGAAGAATCAGTAAAGAAAAATCATTTCGTTTCAGGCCCTATGGACCCAAGTGTAAGAAATAGACAAACTTTAACATAAATACAAGGTGATCATATGCAACGGATAGCCCCTTTAAAACTAAAAAGGGATGTTTATGAAAAGAATTACCTAGGGCCTCCCTAGAGGCACAGGAGTAAAAGACACAGCGCTATCAAGCTATCACCAGCCACTGCTTCATGAGTTTGATCCCCAACCAGGGAGCTAACCCACATGGCACAGCAGACATCTCATTGGCCCACTTCTCCCCTTAACAGTGTATTTCAGTACAACTGCCTGTGCTGCTCCCCACTCTGTCTCTAGTGAATCTTCTCACCCCCCAACACCTCTTGACTACACCTCCATTCTTGTATGCATAAATATTCTAAAAAAAAGTATTGCCTATTGGTGCATCATCTATACTTTTAAAATATTAAAATATTTTGGTGGAACAATTGATGAATAAATATGAAGAAATATTCTAGATAATAATCTAAAGATAGAGGCTTTTTCAAGTAACTAGCTAAAATAGATAATTCACCTTTTTTCAAGAGCAAGTAATAAGTAACTGGAAGAGGGTAGAGAAAGCATCTGGAATTTAGCTGTTAACGTGATCACTTAGGATGAATTAATTAATGCATTACTGAAAGCATTCAGCCTAGATCATATTGCCAATAATCCCATGCTTAAATTGATCTTAATATTACAGCCTTTAAAGTGTTCCACAGGAATTGCAGAGGTTATGAAAGCAGAGAGGAGTAATTATGGAAGTATTCTAACACAATCTGGGTTTAGTTTTATTTAATCATTCTATTATTATAGTGTCCATTAGAAATAATAGAACCATAGGTGATCTCATGAAGGTCAAGGATTGGAATAACCCAAGATGGAAACTAGATTATAATTCTGTCTTAACTGAGGATACTTAAAATATCAATATTTCCAACAACACTGAGTATTAAATAAATATTAAATGGTCAAATAAGCATTTCCTTTCCTTAATTCTAAGGTGTTTATGTGTTATCTGTAGATCATTAGTAGGCATTAATGATAAACTATCTTTAACATTAGGAGAAAATTCACTACCTTATAGTGAATACAGAGAATTCACTGTCCTAGTTTAGTCAATGGAAAAAAAAAAAACACCACTTCCCTTACAGTTTATGATCATGAAATAGCCAAGAAATGAGTCAAATATATAATATCAACATCTATTGTCAACATGGAGAGAGCAGAACTGAAGGAAGTTACATTTTTTCCTTGGCATATTAAATACTTCCCGGAGCGCCCACTGTTTTCATAATACATCAAATGAGAAAACGTCAGGGGAGCAGACATTGTACGTCTGTAGACTGGGCTGGGAGGGATACTTAATGAGATCATGGAATAAATCAACACAACTAGTCTGCTGACTCATAGTCCCCCAGAGGATACCAAGAAGCCCCACCTAGAGCATCTGCCAAACTGATAGAAAGCATCCCTGGAATTTAAGAGCACTAAAAATCCACAATCAGACAATTTTATAGCTAGGAAAGCTCTAAAAGGTCATGTAATAGTGTCCACAAATCTACAGGTTGTTGCTGCCCTTCAGTGGTTCTATGAACTTCTTAAAATTATATGCAACGTGTTGTGCATATATGTGTAAAAAACACTGATCCAATGCAATCATTTTATTTAATGGATGGGGAAAGAGTCCCACTGAAATTGATCACCGCTCACTAATGTTAACAGGAGATAGGATCTTATGAGTCTCAGGTATTTGATTTTGCTATCACACCACGTTGTCTTTTACTAAGTATTAAAAATTTTAACTGTGGCAGAAAAAGATAGAGAGCTGGGATCCCTACTCCCTGATTCTCTATAAGATATAATATCCCCTGGGTAGTCATTGAATAAACTCTCCATGAGTCCATTTATACCTTTCCTTGTCAGAATGCCAAACCAACTGTGTGATCTCTGTGTTTTGAAAATCATTGCAATTGAAACAATATCTTAAAGAAGTACCTGCTTTAGTGTTATCTCTATAACTAAAAGCAGTCTGTAAGAATACTCAAGGGAGAAAATAAAGAGCATAAAATGGTTTTGAGAATACATATGTGTTTAAGGACAACTGTGTATAATAGTTACTTACAGTATTTAGTATTTAATTGATTCCCAACAAACATTTGTTGAACTGGTATATAAACCATCTAAAAAATGACTACCTAGATCATTTTTAAATAAGGAATTCTTCCCTTATGGATTCCCTATGGTAATTATTTTTAAAATTAGCTCCCTTTGGGCCTCCCTGGTGGCACAGCGGTTAAGCGCTGCGCTGTGGAGCTGTCGGCAGAGGAGACGAGAGTTCGACGCCTGGCCAGGGAGAATCCCACATGGCGCGGCAGACCTCTCCTGCCTCGCCCGCTGCTCCCCTCAGCAGTGTATTTCTGATCTGCCTGTTCTGCTCCCCACTCTGTCTCTGGTGAACCCTCTCGCCACCCCACTCCTCTGCTCTGTACCCCAGCTTGTATGTAAAAATAAAAAAAAATTAAAAAAAAAATTAAAAAAATTAAAAAATAAAATAAAATTAGCTCCCTTTAAGCAACTCCATATATACTGATCAGTCTTCCAGTTATCCCAAAGTTATAAGCAGGTACCAAGACTTTTATATGTTCAATAAATTAACAAGACGTTCTCTCAGTGTTGCTGCTGTAAAAAAATATATATACCTCCATTAAAATAATTTGGCTAGTGAATAAGAATCTCTCATCAAATTAATACCATTAGATTCACTATCAGATGGTTTAACAGTGTTCCTAGGGATCTAATAGCATACTGCTGACTTGGGCATGCTGCCCCTGATCTGAACATGTATTTCTACAAAATAAATTCTTCATTTCATGTCTTAATATGGTATATTCTCCTGCAAATACTGCTGTTTTCTCTATGTTGATTATTCTGATTAGCAGCATTGTAATTTATCAAGTTCCCAATACAAAAGTTTGCTAAACTTTCTCTCATCTAAAACATCTCCCCTAAATTAGGATATCCATCAACCCTATCTCATTATATATCTGTCAAATCCAGGCCTTTTTTCCCATAGCCATTCCTTCTTTATAAGCCCCACCACCTTGACCATGAACTCACAGCTCTCCCTACCTTTAACTGTCTCCATCCTAGTTTTTCCTTGACACTCATCAGAATTAGATTTCTAAAAGTAAATCTGATCATTTCTGCTTAAAATGCAACAGTGTCCTCCTATTGTAATCATAGAAGAAACCCTTCCTGTAAGGATTCATAATGCAAAAAATCTTCCCACTGTGCTTCAAATGAATTCAATTGTTTGCTCTTCAATCTAGCATGGTTTGTCCATCTCTCTTATCATTCCACTTCTTATGATTTATTTAGATGTTTAGGTGTTAATATCTACCACGAGAATCTTGGAAAGGAAAGAGAATACCATATAAATTCTTGTATGCATAGAAATTTAACAAGATGCTTAAGACAAAATAAACATAAATGTTGGCTAAGGAAACAAGCAAATGAATGAATGGAAAAACTACGGAACAACTACCTTCCCTCTGCATATGTTTTTGGTTCAATCACGTTTTCTTTTCTTTTTACATTCCAATGCTTATTTTTAAGTTTTATATATATATTTTAATATCATTCTTCCTCTTTGTACAATGTATGCTTTGTCCTTTCAGGTGTAGACTCCGTACAATTTCCATCACCAATTCACCCATGCACCATCACCATAGTTTAATACTTTTAAAATATATTTGTTCCTACATACCCCAGGTGCAATTAAAAAAAAAAACTCACTATTTGCTAAGACTGCTCTTAAACATCAGAAATTTATATTCTTACAGTTTAGAGGCTGTAAGTCTGAGATCAAAAAGGACCCATTAAGGTCAGATCCTCCTGAGGGTTGGGAAAGAATCTGTTACAGGCCTTTCTCCTTGGCTTATAGATGGATGTCCTCCCTGAGTTTCAAAATGCTCTTACTTCTGTCCACATCTATATTCAGGTTTCCACCTTATATGAATACCAATCATATTGGATTAATCTGACTCTAAAGTTCAGTTTGAACTTCTCTCTTTCCAGCAAGCAAAGGAGAAGGAAGACAGGAGATAGAACAAAGAGGAAATAACCCACTTCTGGGAAGTGTGCATCCTTCCAGCAGCAGCAAAGACATTCTAAACTTTGTCCTCACCAGTGTGCTCTGCTCACGTGTCTCACTGGACCTTCCCACCATGTGCTCTATAATTTTCTGCCATAGCTCTGTCAAAATCCCTCCCTGCACACAATAATATCTCATTTTAGCCTAAACATTTATGTAAAGTCGCTATCTCCAAATAAAGTAATATTCTAAGCTAGTGGGGATTAGGACTTCCACTTGAATTTTTTTGGGAGAGGGGCGTAATTCAGCCCATAATACCCAACCTCAGTCATGTAAAAATGTGTTATGGTTATGTTTTTCAGTTTTTTTAGAGTGTTCCTAAAGAATGAGGCAGAGTTTTCAGAATACTTTCTATTATCTTTAAAACATTACATGGCCTCCCTGGTGGCGCAACGGGGTTAATCTCAGTGCCGTGGATCTGTGGCAGCTGCAAGTGAGTTTGAGGCCCAGCCAGGGAGATTCCACGTGATGCAACAAACCTCTCCTGCCTTGCTGGCTGCTCCCCTCAGCAGTGTATTATGGTCAATCTGCCTGTTCTGCTCCCCACTCTGTCTCTGGTAAACTCTCTCACCACCCCACACTTCTGGCCTGCACCCCAGCTTGTATGCAAAAATAAATAAATCTTTAAAAAAAATAATAAAGCATTACAATAAGAAAGTCCATAGGTATTTAACAGTAATTTTGAAACCAATCATTTCATCAAAGTCAGCACTGGAGATGAAGGAAGAACTGTAATGGTTTAAGTTTTGGTTCATTCATTGGCCATTGAATTTGCCCTGGGCATAGTACTTAAATAATCTGTCTTTTAATTCTTCAACTGGAAAGCGAATTGATTGGACTGAATCCCTCTGCAATTCCATAAGACCAAGGACTCTGATTCTACCTTGTTTTATTTTGCCACAGCAATTGGCATTGTTGCAGGTGACCTAGAAACAACACAAAAGTACTTATTTAAATGAAGAGATTAATATAAATCCAGTTGAATTTGGAAATGTTTGCACAGCTGAATACCATGAACCTTCCAGATTTCTTAACTAAATTTCATAGATTCTCTGAGGACAGACTGCATTTGGAACTATAAATGCACAAGGATGCTACTTACAGCGCACACACAAAAATACCTATGGTAGAAGTCCCTTATGATGGTAAGTTTTAACACTCCAGGATCATTTTCCATCAAGGTTGAATATTCTAGTAGTCTTCATTTTCTTGAAAAATAGTCCTATCTTAACACATTACAGGATTTAAGTTACATGGTAATTTATAAAAAAAAGTCTTGGCTTCTCTTAGATTCTGTAACAAAATTCAAAGCAACCTATTGTTTACTTACTAACCTATTGTAATTTATAAAAAAAAAGTCTTGGCTTCTCTTAGATTCTGTAACAAAATTCAAAGCAACCTATTGTTTACTTACTAAATGGTACTCAAGTACTCTGAACTGGTAAACAAAAAGTCACAATCACTGTATCTATTTTTTCAGTACAATTAACAACAAAATCAAGACAATGAAATGATCTTTACTGATAGTGAAAAAACAAAGATATATTTGTAAAAGTGTTCATTTTCCTGGATAAAGATGCTTTTGTAACTTAGATACCAAGTATAGTGGTCAAAGCTTTTGTGGAAATTTGTTGAAATAAAGTGAAATTTGTTGAAATAACATTTCCTTTGAGAAATAATCATGGAGTATTAAAACACAGGAATGTAGGATATTTCAAGCAAAATCAATGTTGGAAAGAAAATAAGTCAATGATTCAGAAGATGACTTAGGGCACAAAGGATTCCTTAGAAAGGACACATATTTAAAACTACCATATGAGGCTAATTCTGAGGATATCAGCTATATATTAACACATTTATTTATGTAAATATTTAATAGACATCAGAGAACAAGTAAGCTGACATCAAAAAGCAACTATCTCAATATCCTACACTTAACAGTGATAATGATTATAAAGTACTTAATGAGGACCACTACTAGGAAACATTTAGGAAGAGTATAGAATATAGGTTGGGGGATATTTAACTATGTTATCAGTAGCTTTCATTTAAGGAGTTGTTTAACCAGATGAAGATTCTATGATTCACAAATTTTGTTCAGATTGCTATTGTTTTGAATAGTTAAAAGGTACTATTGATCATGGGGCAGATGACTAAATAATCATTACCTACAGTTAAAGCATTCAGTACTTGATATAAATGATGGAAAATGATATAGGGTTGAACATTAGCAAGAACATTGCTGGTGTATGAAATTCACAATGTACTTTCTGAGAATATACTAAACACCCAAAACTTATAAAGTAATTCTTCTATTTAAGTGATACTCCATTCTACAAGTATTTTCTTATAAGATCATGACTCAGTATTCTCATATTGTTGATTTACCCAGAGATTGGTTTACTCATTCTTGCTGACAATAGCCTGGAAATTATAATTACTTTATAAAATACTTTTAAAGTACATATCTATCCTTTTCCTTTCATTATGCAAACACAATTAAATTTTAATTAAGATTGGAGGTTGTACTAAATATTTTATAAGTTTGACTCTAAAGTATGAAGAGATTAACTGGTCAGCTAATTTTGCTAATCTTCAGAGGCTTACCCACCAAATACCACTTTACTTAATAATACACTCTAACAAAAGCTTTCAAAGGTCTCTTCTCTGATTAGAAAGGCTCTTCCCACCTGAGGGACAGGAGATGACATCCAATCCAACTTGATAAATCCATTCCATTATCTTTAATCCATCTAAGCTTTCCCTTCTCTAATATCTGTACATTTTCAAAGTTTAAAACTATCTTTTCCTTCTAAACTTGAAACAATGGATTGTTGACTTTTTTAAAAAGATCATTGTTGATATAAAATATACACAAAATAAAATTCACCCATTTGAAACATATGATTCAATTCAGACTTGGGCATCAGTTTTCACTGTCAATTTTAGTACACTTATATCCTTCCATAAAGAAACTTCACATTCACTAGCAGTCACTCTCATTTCCCCTCTTCCAAACTTAGGATATCAATAATCTACCTTCTGGATCTACATATTTACCAATTCTGAACATTTTGCATAAAAGGAATCACATAGCATATGGTCTTAGATGATTAGTTTCTTTGACTTAGGATGTTTTCAAGATTCATCCATGTTGTAGAACATATCAATAGTTCTTTCTTTCCCTTAGTGAAAATTGGGTTGTTCCAATTTTAGGCTATTACAAATAATGCTGTTATAAATATTCATGCATATATTTTCTTGTGGGCACACATACATTTTTACTTCTCTTGGGCATATAACTATCAGTGGAATTTCTGGGTTTCATGGAAAGTCTATGTTGAACAATTTAAGGAACTGCCACATTATTTTGTAAAATAGCACACGTGTTATTTCCCTCACTAATGTGTAAGGATCCCAATGTCTATATATCCTTAGTTGCACATATTATCTGACTTTTTAATTACAGTCACCCTAGTGATATGAAGTAGTATGTTATTGTGATTTTGGTTCACATTTCCTAATGTCCAGCATCCTTTCATGTGCTTATTGGCCAAGTATATATCTTCTTTGGAGAAATTTCTATTTAGACTATTTACAGATTTTAATTAGGTAGTGGTTCTTTTTAGTACTGAGTTATAAAATGTTTTATATATTACAGATTCCCTTATCAGTATATTATTTGGAAAAATACAACTCATGATATGGATCATATTGTCACCTTCTCGATGGTATGATACTAGCACAAAATATTACATCTTGACATAGTTTATTCTTCCTTTTGTTTGTGCTTTTGGAATTATATCTATAAAGCCACTGACTCCAAGGTCATAAAGAGCTCTTCATATATTTTTTCTAAGAATTGTGTAAGTTTAGGCCTTACATTTAAGTTTCTGATTCACTTTAATTTTTTTGTGTATGGATATTCCACTTCATTCTCTACATGTGGATATTCTAATATTTCAAGACCTTTTGTTGAAAAGACTCTTCTTTACTCATTAAATAGTACTCATTGAATTATACTCGTATCAAAAGGCAAATGACTGTGAATTTGAATTTAAATGTATAGAGTTTTAGAGAAAATATTACTTGAAAAAATTTCCAAGATTGGTAGTCAGCAATGGGTTGGAGAAATGACTGGACAACATTCAGATGACAGTTACAAAGTGACAATGAAATGCACACTCTATTTACATTAATATCAATTTAAATAGGTGATGATATGTAATGATGCCATATACTTACAAGCCATAGTAAAGACCAAGGTTAGAAAGGTGGTAGTGAAGTTTATATGATTCATTTAGCTTGAAGATATATGATAAGCAGCCTCTAACCTCTGGGTACCTATGGGTGTGAATGGCAGGAACAAATCAGGATATAGAAAACAATTTCTTAATAGACTGGTTCAGTGCAGTGTAGATCCAGTGGAGGGTGTGTATCAAGAAATGAAGGTGTAAATCAAGTCATAGAGACAAGGCAAATATGACAAATATTTGTGGAATGTGATGATTATAAAGAAAGATACGAAGAATGTATACCAAATACTCCAGAAATGAAATTGAGAACAGTCTCCATTTTTTTTTATAAGAGGCTTTTCATATACTACATCCTTAATTAAGTCTGCCTTATGCATCTACAGAGATTTAGGCAGCATATTAAAAGTATCAACTGAGAAATATTTACTGAGTTCTTGCAATATACCAGGAACTCTCTCAGTTGCTTTACACATATTACCTACATATATGCCACTTAATTCTCATGAGTGTCATAAGAGGTTCATTCTATTATGTTCATATTAGAGATTTTTAACTAAGATTTTTAAAAGGTTAAATATATTTTCTAAGTCTTACAGTTATAAAAAGAGCTGAGTTTAGATTTAAAACTAGATCTAACTGACTTCAAATTATATAGTTGTTAGATTATAGCAATGGAGACGAAGAAAGATTTCACTAGGATCAAATTCGGTCAATTACTCAAAGTAACATAAGGTGATATGTGGCTTGACTGCTACAGACTCGAGTTTGACAACATTTCTAATCTTCATTTGTTATTATTATTACCACCAAACCAATCATCTGTTAGAAACTTCTAAGCTATCTCTAATTTCTTCTTCTGCCAACATAGCATTTCTACTGACCTCCATCTCCTTCTTTGCATTCCATTCTCAGATATATTTCAGGTTACCAACATTCCTAAATTTGATAATTGTAACAATCTTCCAAACTAATCTTTCTGTATGTTGGCTCTCCATATATACATCCAGGTGACTTTATTAGTGCAAAAATAATCCTGAATTGTAGCTCTGATCATGACATAAGTACACTAAAAAATATTCAATATTCCCCTTCATGCTCACCAAATCAAATGCAACTAATTGGCCTTTAAATTCCAACGATCAACAATATAGCCATGTCTTCCCATTCCAGACTAGACAACTTCACCTGCCTACAGTCAAACTGTATCATATTCTAATGTTGAAAAATACTATGCTTTCCAAACTTATTCATTCTCTTCTCTGGCCATAGAAGACCATCCCAAAGTCTGCCTATCGAAATCCAATCCATTTCAAATGTCACATCTTCCAGGAAATCTATCCCAATTCTCTCAATGTAATGATTGCTTACTCTATTAATAATATTTTTTCTTACACAGTTCATATGATTATAAAGCATTCTAACTTATTGATTTATATAATTTCCCTTTCTAGATTTTGAATTCTATGAAAGCAAAGCTCATGTATTATGCTTCTATGACTACATAGAAAAGACTATGAAAGACTATAGAAAAGACGATAGAAAAGACTACATAGAAAAGACTAAAGACATTCTATGACCATAGAAGAAAAGACTTGTTGCAACAATACTGAGATATATCAAAATATGAAAAATAGATCAACTTTATGATTCAGCAATCTCATTCCTAAGTAGCTACCTAAAGAATGCAAAAGTACTAATTTGAAGAGACATATGCATTCCTGTGTTCACTGCAGCACTAATATGCAGTAGCCAAGTTACAGAAACAACTGAAGTGCCCAAAGACAGATTAAGAATATGGTGGGCATGTGTTTGTGTGTGTTCCACACAACGGAACACTACCAGGTAGAAAAAGAATGAACTCTTGCTAATTATTTACTTATATATACACACAGAATATCAAGGATCATAGTCTCAATTGACTATAAAGGATAGCAAGAAGTCATATAAATGAATAGGACATAAGTTCATCTAAGAAGTGCCCATGTCTTGAAATGAGCTGCTGCTACCCTGCTCCAGCCAATTATTTCATTGAGGAAAGGCAGAATAGTGCAATTAGATCATGTGGTTATTTATAAAAGAATTCCTAAAATTCAAGGTTATATATAAAACCTCCTGATTTATAAATGTAAGTCACCAACTCAACTATTTTACAAATGCTGTACAGGTGAAACAGAGCAAATATTCAGGTCAAATTAGACCTGCCAGTTCATATCCTCTGTAGTTATGCTCAACAAAGCCTCATTGAAGGAATGCTAATGTTCAAAACTAATGACTTGCAAATCAAATCATAGCTTGCTATTAATTATATTGCAATTGTACAGATCACATTCTCCAAAAGAAAATGCTGACCTTCATCCATTAAATCACTATTTAAAGTTTTAGCATTTATGGGCCTCACTGGAGGCGCAACGGGTCAAATGCAGCTTTGTGAAGCTATCCAAAGCCACCGCAGCACGAGTTCGATACCCAGCAAGGGAGATTCCCACATGGTGCCGCAGACCTCTCCTGCCTTGCCCACTGCTCCCCTCAGTAGTGTACTTCAGCTGATCTGTCTATTCTGCTCCCCACTCTGTCTCTAGTGAATCCTCTCACCACCCCACACCTCTGGCCTCCACCCCAGCTTGTATGCATAAATAAATCAATCTTTAAAAAAAATAAAGTTTTAGCATTTAGTTCAAGCATCGGTCTTCTTTTGTTAATGGAAAGCACAAGTAAATGTAGTTCTAAAAAAGATCTCTGAACAAGTTAGTCAAATGGATAATCAATTCACTTATAGATGCCTTCTCACATGATATTAAAAGGTACAACAACATAGCCAACACTTAATGACACTGTCATTATTTCTTATTACTTAAATGTTTAAACTGATCAATTTAATCCTATCCATGAAGGCATATGAAACTTCCATAAGCCATACTGATATCTCTTTCTTTGAACTGATATAGTTCCTATTTGTTGCCACTTAATTACATGTTGTCAAGATTTAGGAGTTCCTGGATTATTAAAAGTTAAATATCTATACAAGTAGAGCCAGAGATACAGCCAGATTCAAATTTATTAATTGTGAAACCTTGAGAAAGGGGATAAATGGCCTGCTATATATTTCTCTAACAACTCTGCAACATCAGTCAACTGAGAGAAGGAATCAACAGAAAGACATTAGAAATTTAGTTGTCTAGGGAACTGTAACTATCAAATAAGGAAACCAGAAGAGTAACAATTGATTAAAAAAAAAAAAAACCTACTGTCAATAGCTTGCTGAAAAAAGGAAGAAAGGAATAAAAACAGATGCCAAGATATGTAGGTTAAAAAATGTTTAATTTAAAAGATAGCTGAGTACTTCAAGCAAAAATAGTAACATAAAGTGGATTCTACACACACATAAAAGTAAAATCTGTGATCAAAATGTCCAAATGAAATGACGAGTGAATTGGAAATATAATCTATATTGTAGAAAACAAAAAAGAAACTCATCTCGAGTAAAGAAGAACATTAGGAGATTTACTTACAAACAAGCAAATCATACAATAAAGAAGAAAACCATAATGTCTGAGGTAAAAAGATTATCAGATCAATTTATCAGCAGATTATGTGTATCAGAAAAAAAATTGTGAACATAAAAACAAAGCAAATGAAACTATAAAAAAGGAACAGATAAGAGAGAAGGGAAAAAAGAGGAAAGAAAAAAAGAAAAAGGTGCCATGGGGCATGTAATATGTTTATAAGTAAGATACATGACAACAAAAGCATAAAGAATGGAAGGAGAGACAAAAGAATACTACTGTAAAATCTACTCTATAAAAACTGGTATTGTATCACTTGAAGGTAAACTCTGATAAGTTAAAAAAAAATGCATGCTATAAATTCTAAAGCAACAACTAAAATAGCAAAATGAATTATACATAAACAAAACTGAGGTAGAATAAAATAATTTTTAAAATGCACTTAACCCAAAAATAAAGGAGGGAAATAGAAGAAAGTGAGAATGGAATAAAGAGAAAACAATTACCAAATCATAAATTTAAACCTTACCAAGGCAATAAGGACACAATATAAGTTGCCTATAAACATGCAATAAAAAGGTTTTATAAAATTATATTTAAAAACAAGTCCCAATTATGTACTACTCAGATATGATATCAAAATCATAATTCATAAAGGGACAAATGATAAATTGAATAGTATCACATTAATAACATATTATTTAAAAGATACCATTTAAAAAACAAGTCACTACTGTTTAGGAGAATAAAAAACAAGTCACAGATAAGAATAAAATATGTGCAAATCATATCTTACAGGTGGTATAGTATATAGTATATATAAAGAACTTTTAAATCACAATAATAAGAAAATACAATCTAATTAAAAATCTCACACAAGATTTGAAAAGATCAAATAAGCAAATGTTGACCATAATTTGTCATTATGGAAATACCCACTAACCCATAATCATACCATCACTACACACCTATTAGAATGACTAAAGGTGAAATGACTAGTTATACTAAGTGTTGACAATAATGTAGACGGTACGGAAATGGAATACACTGTTGATTGTATTGTAAAATGATCAACACTTTGGAAACTAATTTGACAGGTTTGCAAAGCTAAACATACACCTACCACAATCATCATCCCTAGGTATTGCTCCAAGATAAAAGAAAACATATACCATGCAAACTTATACATAAATGTTTATTTATGTATTTATTTGGGATAGCAGAAGACTGGAAACAACAACAACAAAAAAAAAAAAAACAGTACATGAATAGAAGTATAACTGTTATAAACAACAGAAAGACTCTCGGAATTACTGTAGGTTAAAAGAAAGAGGGAAGAAAGTACATACCTTAAGATGCCACTATAGAAAACTACAGAATTCACAAACTAATTCACAGGGACAAAAGGCTAAGAATGTTATTTGGTGATGAGAAAAAAAGGATCAAGTGATGTGGGAAGGAGGACTTTACAAAAGAAAATGAGAAAATGTGGATATTTCTGTGGATGGTGAATATGTTTACCATTCTGACTGTTGTGATGTGTGAAAATGTATAAATAAATAAAACTTATCAAATTGTGCACTCTAAGTCAGTATTGTATTTTGTGCAATTTTGTGTTAGAAAAGAGAGATGCATTCCTCATCAATTCAAAATCATGTGATGAAAATTGCTCAAAAAGCTTTCTCTGATTTACCATAACCAAAAGTAATGTCAAATCTAAAACAAAGTAACAGACCACAATTGTTTCTCCAAGTCACCCATATTTTGTCAAGATTCCTAGCATACAAAGAGTAGTAAAACATTTACATGTTGAAATTGGGTAAAAGGATTAAATGATAAGGTGAAGGATAGAATTGGAATTTTAGTGGTGCACATAATGTAGTAAATACAAATGTTGATATATAATGGTATACACATAATAACTATAAAATGTTATACACCAATGTTTCATCAATAAAAATATGTTAAAATAAGGCTGCATCATAATAATAGACAATGTTTTCACATGGAGTATCTCCAAAATTGAATAATCTGAATAAAATAGCTTTTCCATCTGACTTAATGACATAACAGTTTAGTTTCTAGAGCATTCTTACTTTGTCTTCAATCATGCTTTCTCCCCAACTTGGATTTTTTGCTCCCAACTACTTTTGCTCCATTCAAAAACCCGTATTACTTCATAGGTCATCCAAAAACCCATCTCTTCTATTAAGGTGACATTAATCCTATATTGAGTGGACACAGGCCTGAGTTTACAAAACTCATTTGTAAATAACATTTTATTATAGCAACTGTATCTGTCTATTTAGGTATTGTTTACTGCTGCTTCCCTGACACCACAGCAGAGTTTTGCTATTATGACAAAGATTTCATGGACCATGAAACCATATATTATTTACTATCTGTTTCTTTATAGGTGAAGTCTCCCAATCTCAGTTTAATTCTGTTTAATTATCACACTTCATATTTCTCATAAGCTATACTCATTATATTATTCCATCTTCTGAATTTATATTCTAAGATCCTTATGTTAGGGAATCAACTTTATTAGTATTACACAGTGCTTTGCACATATTCAGTACTCAATAAACACGTTAAACCAGATTAAATATAATACAAAAGACTTAAATGAACAGCAAACACTAACTAGGATGAGCTCTCTAACTGTGGAATAAAAGACTATACTACTTTCCTCTGGTTAGGTTACTGCAATAAAATTTGCATGCCGTTTAAAGAATGTTAGAGATGGCACAGGCTTTAGGGGTTATCAGATCCTATTTATTCCTTTTAAGATGAGAAAACCGAGGGTGGGAGTTTTGAATAATTAACCAAAAGTAAAAAAAGTGGCTAGAGTTAGGACAAAAACTAAAAATTATGCCTGATGAAGATAATGGAAACAGAAGATAGATATTTTTCCACCCATGAAATTTATAAGCTACAGGAAAATATGTGATATTCTTGAAGGATCTGAATATTACATTTTTTTAAAAAGATTTATTTTTTCATACAAGCTGGGGTGCACACCAGGGGTGTGGGGAAGTGAGAGGGTTCACCAGAGACAGAGTGGGGAGCAGAACAAGCAGATCTACCGAAATACACTGCTGAGGGGAGCAACAGGCCAGGCAGGAGAGGTCTGTTGTGCCATGTGGGAATCTCCCAGGTCTGGCATTGAACTCGCACTGCTGCCGCTGACAGCTCTACAGAGCTGCGCTTAATCTGTTGCACCACTAGGGAGGCTCTGAATATTACATTTTTGATGCAGTAAAAATTTTATTTTCTAGGAATATTAGCATTAGTACAGGCAAAGATCTATCATTCAATCTATGATACAGTGGAAAAGCCCAAAGTCTGAGGGGCAAAAGACCATGTATATGGTTTCATTCATTATCTAAATGTGTTTCCATCAATCATTTAATTTACATAAGCCTCAATTTTCCAATCTATAAAATAAAGAAGTTAGATTGGATGACCTCTAAATTCTTTCCAGGTTTAAAATTCATTAATTTAGTGCTTGATTACTAAATGCTTGCTACAGCAGTTGGGATATAGCACCACCAAAAATACTGTTTCATCAATAGTGTAAATTTATTCTGATTTTTTTAATGCATTCAGAAATGAGCTCTGAAAAGTTAAAATGATCTTACACATCTACCATTTGTTATTTTCCTATGAACATATCTAACCTTTCAAGATAATACTTTCCGAAACCCCATTAGCATCATCATAAAAATAATCAGATCTATAAAAACTGCTGCTCTTAAAACTAGTTTATAATGACTACTGGGCCAAGGATACACCTTTCTTATTTTAGCCAAATTACCTAGTACATAGTCTAGATCAGAGATACACATCTGTTCCTCCCAAATACACTATAGCAAACTAACACATTATTTTATTTGAACTCAGGGATTTTTTTAATAGAATATGAATACCATTACATAGAGAGTAAATGAGTGAATTACAGTTTGCACAACTCTTTAGCTTGCAACTGGGTTATTTATACATACAAATAGCCTACTTAACTCCTAAGTGTATCTGAATTTGATACTCCCCAGATTAGGATCCCAGTTAGTTTGCAATCAAACATACAATAAAATTTAACTTAAAATTTCTGAAATTGAAAGTGCAACAATGAAAATGATTCAAATAAATACAAAATTATACTTTGGCTATAGTTATCTATAGTTGCCCATCTTCTTTCCACACTTAAAAATCTCCTTATGTTCTTCCCTTTTCTTTAACTTGTGGGTATTTTAATTCATGTCATACGTATATCATAGAGCTTGAGTTGTTCTGGAACTTGTCTATAATTAAAGCATAAAACATTTTTTTTAATCATTGCCTTGTTTTATCAATTTTAAGATGTGTATCTTAAAAATCAATAAAGAATTATTTTATAACAGACATTTTCTATTTATCCTCACAGTACAAAAATAATATGCACCTAACATATGATGAAGTTTAAGATTCAATGAATTTGTTATTGATGCTATTTTAAGAGCAAATAGTCAATAACTGGCAGGAAGGGATAGAGCAAGGATAGTGGAAATCAGGAAAGAAGTAAACTTAGGGCCCCCCCGGTGGCGCAGCGGTTAAGCGCTGCGCTGTTGAGCTGTCGGCAGCGGCGATGCGAGTTTGACACCCGGCCAGGGAGAATCCCACATGGCGCGGCAGACCTCTCCTGCCTCGCCCACTGCTCCCCTCAGCAGTGTATTTCTGATCTGCCTGTTCTGCTCCCCGCTCTGTCTCTGGTGAGCCCTCTCGCCACCCCATGCCTCTGGCCTGTACCCCAGCTTGTATTTATAAATAAAAAATAAATCTTAAAAAAAAAAAGAAGTAACCTTAACAGAACAGGGCAGATAAATGGAAACTATGCCAGACTTACAGAATACAAAGGAAGATTGAAAGTTTGTGCAAGGACAAATAAAAGAAATTAAGAAAACTAAGATATAAGGAAGTTCTTCTGAAAAGATTATGTTCTTTGTGCACTCAGCTGCAGAAGAGATATTCATGAAGTCATAAAAAGAAAATCCAACAATTAAATTACCAGTTGTTATCAGAGATGTATCCCACATCCTTAAATAAGATTTAGCAGCCCACACAGGTAGCCCTTTGATATGTGGTACTGAGAATTTTTAAAAATAGGCAAAGCAGAACATCAGATACATCAGAAAGGGAACGAATAAAGGTCCAGCAGGCAGAAAGTCAATATCAACTTTGTTTCATTAAACGGGTAAAGGATACTTTGCATAAGAACTAGAATTACAGAAGTCCAGTGAACAGAATGATTGGGAGGGAACAAAGTGAATTCCTACAGTGGAAAGACAAAGGCAGGGACAAGATCACAAGGATCCATTGAGAAGTAAGACAATAGCTAGATATTAGGATCAAAGCACAAGGTTAGAGAGGGAACAGTGCATTGGCTTTGATTAGTCATTGTGATTCAAATTCATCCAAGGGTTGAAACTATAGGCAACAGTTCTAGATGTCAGGATCAGGGGAATTTAGAGGTAGCAATCCAGGAAAGTGACCACACTGCACCAAAATTTATACTTATAAACTGCTTTTCTATATTAGCAAGTCCTCCACAAGGCACAATGTGAACAAAATATTAGCCCAACAGTCTATCCAAGCAAACTTGTTCAAATAATGAAAACTCTATTGTCAAATTGATGGGATTTGTTTGTGAAAAATGTGTTTCACTGAGGTTCCTCATAATAATTCACGACTGGATGGATCATGGTATATAAGGGAATAATTATTGAGCATATGCTATGGGTCATTTGTTGTATGTACAATGCCTGATTTAATATATAAAACAAGTTCACAGGGGAGTTGTTAAGACTCCCAACATACAGGTAATAAAAGAGGACATAAAGCCAGGCCAAGATTATACAATTGGTTGAATCATGACAATTTGGCTCCAATCCCATGTTATTACAACTATATCTAATTCTTTAGATATGAAAGGTTATATTATTTTATAATCCAGAACTTTATTTTGTGTTCTTTGAGGTCCCAACTACTTACTGCTCTACTACTACTTCCTGATGCTAAGATATTTCCATTCTTTAAAATAATAGCAGTAGTTACCTGGTAAGCAAACAATAAGTCAATAGAACTACAGTATAATAGGAACCATGGTAGGCACAGTAAGTTCATTTTGGGTGATTTTCTCCTCACATGGGTGAGGTAACCATCATCACCATCTTTGTAGGATTAAAAACTGAGGCTCAGCAAAGTGAAGCCAAAGTTTTGTTGCCTTTTCTACTAGCTATTATGTCTGTTTCACTGTTCTCTTATCACTTCATCCCTCTCTTATTTTTTATCTTGTCCTAGGTCCTTTCTCATCTTACTACTTTTCCTATAATTTCTTATTTCTTATACCCAACCAATTTGGCTTCTAATGTCTCTGCCCAAAAAGAAAATGCTCTTGTCTTATGATGGCAAACTAATGTTTATTATTACTGAGTCCTTTGCTTCATTTTCTTTTTATTTCCTTCCCTCCTTCCCCTCATTTTGTAACTTTATTTTGCATGATCTCACTTAATTCTCTTTGTAATCTTTAAGATAAAAACTTTATGGTGCACAACGTGTTGATAGAATATGCATTTATAGTGAAAAGATTACTAAAGTCAAGGTAATTATCTTCTCACAGTTACCTTTTTTCATAAAGAGTATCTGAAATCAGCTATAATCAAATTACAAGTATTCAATACAGTATTTATTATTCCCTGTAGTCATCAAGCCACACCTAATATTTCTAGATTTATTCATCCCAGGTAACAGCAACTCTGCATCCTTCCACCAACATCTCCCCATCTTCCCTACCTCCCCAGGCCTTGGTAAACTGTTCTCTCTGTTTCTGGGTATATGACTTTTTCAATTTCCACATATAAATGTGATCATGCAGTTTTTTCTTTATGTATATGGCTTATTTCCCTCATCATAATGTTCTCAGGTTCACCCATGTGCTTCCAAATGGCAGATTTCCCTTTTCTAAGGCTGAATAAAATTCCATGTTGCCTGTGTGTATGTACAGGATATCTCTTCGAAGTACTGATTTCATTACTTTTGAATATATACCCAGAAGTAGGATTGCTGGATCAAATAGCAGTTTTATTTTTAGCTTTTTGAGAAAACTTCTTACTGTTTTCAATAATGACTATAGCAATTTACATCCTACCAAAAGTGCACAGGGTTCCCTTGCCAACACTTACCTTTTTTTTTTCATAATGACAACCTAATAGTTACAAGACAATAACTCATTGTGGTTTTGACTTGCTCTTACTGATGAGTGAGTGATGGTGAGTACCTCTTTATATATGTTTTCTTTACATATCCCTACTTTTGAAAAATGACTAAGTTCTGTGTCCATTTTTCGATAGGGTGTTTGTTTTTTCTTTAGGGTTGTATGTGTTCCTTATATATCTTGGGGACTGACTTTATCTGCTGTGCAGAAACTTTTCAGTTTTCTGTGGTCCGACTTACTTTTGCTTTTGTTGCCTTTTCTTTGGTATCAGATTTTAAAAATCATTGTAAATATAAACGTTGAAGAATGAACTACCTATTTTTTTTTCTAAGAGTTTTATAGTTTCTGGTTTACATTAAAGTCTTTAATCCAACTTCAGTTGGTCTATGTGGATAGTATAAGATAGTGGTCCAGTTTCATTCCTTTGTATGTGACTATCTAGTTTTCCCAACACCATTTTGAATACCACTCTTCCCCCCATTTTGTATTCTTGGTGCCATATTGAAAATTATTTGACTGTATATGTAGGTTTATTTCTGGAATCTATTCTATTCCGTAGATCACATGACTGTGTTTAAGGACAGTACCAAACTCTTTCGATTAGTTTTAACTTTAAAATATAGTTTGAAATCAGGAAGTGTGAGCTTTGTTCTTTCTCATGATAGCTTTGGCTATTTGGAGTCCTCTGTTTTTCCATTAGAAATTTACAATTGTTTTTTCAATGTATTTAAAATATGCCATTGGAATTTTGATAGGTGATAAACTAAAACTGTAGATTCCTTTGAAGAGTCTGGACATTTTAACAATATTAATCCTTCCAATTCATGAACCCAATTTTTTTTTGAGGGGGAGAGAGTATCTTATGTGATTTCTTTCATTAATGTTTTATAGTTCCTATATACAGATCATTCCCCTACTTGGTTAAATTTATTGTACTTTTTTATGTTATCACAAATGGGACTGTTTTCTTCATTTCCTTTTGAGATATAGTTGTTGGTTAAAGAAAGTGATCTCACTCTCTTTTTAAGTTTCAACTTAAGTTTCTAAGTGTTCAGGTTAAGAATTGCAATTTTTCAGACAGTGTAGTTGCCAAAGAAGCTTTATCGTCAGTTACTTGGAAGTAATTTCAAATTCCAATTGTAATGTATTGATTACTTTTATAACTTTATGTTTAAGAGCTAATTACTTTGCATATATAATTACTTTCAATACCATTAACCTTATCATCTTAATTATAAGATGTTTTAGAGTCATGTCAATTGCTATCAACCAAGGAGAGTTTGGAGAAAACATTGCATATATCTCAACTAATCACTAGGCATGATGTAATTAACTTGTTATTAATAATAAACTACCAGTATTAAAAATGAGTCAAAAGTTGTACTTTAAAAGATCATTTTTGATCAGGCATTATCATATGATTTATTAAGTAGGAAAGGTACAGGTAGTGTTAAGGCTAGCATAACCCACATCCTATCTTATTGCTATAGCTACATAAGTGTGGGAATGGATGTGTACTCCACATAGACATATTACATGCCAGATATGTCTCACAGAATAAAAGTTAAAAATAACTGGTCTAGCACAGGGATAGTCAACTTAAGTATATACAGGGCCACACTGATCTGCAATACATGGAAAGTTCCTGGCAAAAAGAAAAAGGAAAGGGAAATGTGAGAGCACTGAACTTAAGAGTATGTGTATTTGCTCAAGTTCCAGTTTTGTTTTTGTTTTAAGTCTCAGTAAAACAAAAGAAAATTTATAAACAAGATTCAGATTATTGATTCACAACTATGTTCAAAATTATTGCCATTATCATTTAATACTCATATTTTGATAGATTTAAACTTTTTGGAAGAAGCATATTTATGAGAGGTGGAGTTGTTCTATTCAACCATTCTCAAATTTATCAGAAGAGCAACTTTATTATACATGGTAAGACTATTCTTAAAATGGTTAGATTTCTTTAGATTTAAGAACAAAAGTAGAATGAAGCACTACTGTATTTTTTCCGGCTGTGCAACAACAAGAGGTTCTATAGTGGGCTCTCATTATTCTTTATGACTGCCCAGTACCTCATGCCCCAACTTGGATTAGAAAAATCCCCTCTCCAGTGAGTTTTCATGGGAACAGTGCTTATCTTCTGCAGAACTAAAATGTCAGATACGTTCCCATCCTCTCTTGCAGCTAGGATGTGGCACATGACCTAAGCTTCATCAATTAGACCTACTTCTCAAGATAAAGAGGTCCATAAGAGAAAGTGCACTGGCAGTAGCAATGAGAGCAGAAAATCAAGTTTCCATGGTAGCAGCAGCAATGCCAGTTATGTAATAATTTGCACTACACATTGGACAGAAAAATTAACACAGCAGACCTGAAACTGCTTTCCTTAGAAAAGTCTACATATGAGTTTTGCCCTTGGCTGATGTGCTAGATTTCAGGAAGGTTCTCCTCATCCCCTAATACTCTGGAGTTGTATGCCATTAGTCTACCTCCAAACTAACTCTAATTGATTAACCTTACTACAAGGTCACCAGATGACTCATCGTCAATCTTCTGTTGACCCATCTCAGATCTTCACCTCTGGCTGACATTTATTTATTAGTTGTTGAGCTCTTCTATCCAATTAACTCTTGTATGGTCAGCTTCAAAACTCAAATAATGGAATATTTATTTTTATTGTAATTGCCAGGTTCAACTAAACCTGATACCAACATAGGTACTTTTCTTACTTTGATATCAGTAATCCACATTGTTTCCAGTACCAACTCATGAGATAGATCACTAGATAAATATTTAGGTAAATCTCCATTCTCCAGGAGACATCTCATCAGATTAGGTGTATTCTAATTAATGCTGATTAAGGCAGACTATGGGCTTAGATTATTAACTGTGAAAAGTATTAAAGAATATTATATTCAGAATTTCTGTGATAAATTAAAATATAAGACCACCCTCATAAACCATCAAACTGACAGTGGAAATACACATGAGATATAGTCTAAGTGTACTGGAGATTTACATATGTCTAAAAAATTATGCATAGTATTAAATACAAACATCTATAAAGGCAAAGGAACCAGAAAACATGAAAGGAAGAAAGATTCGTCCTTTGAAACAAATGGTTAGTGTAAGAATACACCAAGTGTAGAAAAAGTTGAGACTTTTTTTTTTTATAATATATATTTTTATTGTTATTTATGTCTTTTACATTTTGCATTCCCCTTGGGTAGCCCACCACCAATTCACCCGTGATCCATCTCCATGGTCCCTTGTGTTCTTTTCTATTCCATTTTGTGCCCTTTCCTTTCCCTCCCTCCGGCTCCATCCTCCCCCCCTCCCCCCCTACTGATTGTCTCTCTCCCACCCGGCCTCCCTATAGTCCTGTTATAAGTGAAACCATTCGATATTTTTCTCTTTCTTTCTGGCCTATTTCACTGAGTATGATCCCCTCTAATTCCATCCATGTCGCTGCAAATTGCATGTGTTTATCTTCTTTGAATGCTGAATAGTATTCCATTATGGATATGTACCACATCTTCTGGATCCAATCATCTATTTTTGGACATCTGGGTTGCTTCCATACCTTTGCTATTGTGAACAGTGCTGCAATGAACATACGGGTGCATGTATCCTTTCGGATTAGTGTTTTTGTATCCTTTGGGTAAATTCCCAAAAGTGGGATTGCTGGGTCGTATGGAAGCTCCATGTTTAGCAGTCCAAGGAATCGCCATACAGCCTTCCATAGTGGCTGGACCAGTTCACATTCCCACCAGCAGTGTAGAAGAGTTCCTTTTTCTCCACATCCTTTCCAGCATTTGTTGTTGCCTGCATTTTTAATGTGTGCCATCCTCACAGGTGTGAGGTGGTATCTCATAGTGGTTTTGATTTGCATTTCCTTGATTATAAGTGATGTTGAGCATTTTTTCATGTATCTGTTGGCCATTTGCT